>JAQGBD010001077.1:0-19358 GCA_034698165.1 Punctoribates punctum | reverse complement strand
GATCATTTAAACAAAACTATTTATCTTATTTCACTAAATAACTTATCCTCTTATTATGGAATCAAACGATTTTTGTTGAATTTTCCTTCAAATGTAAAAAATGTAACATTTTTTAGATAAGAATAAATTTTTATATATTATGGAAAAAACATAAAATCTATTCTTTAATCAGTTTTTGTAATAATTTGTGATAAAAAGGTGAGAAAATGTGGATTGAATTAAAAGTAAATAAAGTGAGAAATGCATTAATCGAATAAAAGCTGAGAAAAGTTTAAGTAAACTATAGTTTGAATGAATTTAGAGCCAAATCAATGAAATGATTGTCAATTGGGTTGAGTTCTTAAATGAGAGGTCACTGGAAGGCAATGAACTCTTGTGGTATAAAATGGTATAATATGGTGTGCTTTCGGCCATCGGATTGATTTGTGTTCATAAACTCGTAAACTTTGTTGACTTGACTGACACCAGTGCTTAGAGTCAGTGCTAAGAGTCAGTCCTATTTTGTGTTGGAGTGGAGTCTGTATAATGAGTTGGCGTTCGGTTCAGATTGAGTTCAGTTCAGAGTTGGAGTTCGACTCCTTTCGTACCGAATGGCTGTGCAGTTGGCAGTGCTATCAAAGGCAGAGCATTGCAGTGCTCCACCACTTTTGCAATGCCTTTCGGGCAATGACCTGACCGTCGACGTCACCTCATGACCCGCCCTCCAAAGGCAGTGCCGAAAGGAATAGAGGGTCAACAGTGCTGTGCTATTGAGGCAACGCTAAGGCATAGGTTAGTGAAGGCATAGCAATAGTCGGCGTATTATTTGCACCAAAATTAATATCCATTACTATTACTCGAAATGCGTCGCATTTCAGACACAGTTTTACTCATTCTGTCCCTCATTTCTAATTAAACCCATTTTAACCACATTTTAGTTATAATAATAATAATAATAATAACAATAAAAGTAATAATTATATAAAATCTGAGTCGAAATCAAGTCGGTTTTCAATTCACGTTTTGTTTCACTTATTTTTCTATATTTTCATTATTTGTGTAAAAAAGTTGTAAAATAATAATTGTTTTGTTTGAAGACTTGGAACCGTTGGAACCGAAGAGGATTTCAATCGAAAGCAAATACGATTTGTACCGAAATGTTATTGTCTTTGAGGCCAACAGCGGAACCAATCGCCGAAGAAGTGAAACATCGCGAACCCAATACCACCGCTTTCCTCAACGACAACAATACTCTCGGAAACGGAACTCTGATTATTGCTGAGAACTGGTATTGATTTTTATTGTTTTCTTAAGACTTTGGATGAGTTGTTGGCAATAATTGTGACAATTATTGATAATAATTGCCATTAAGTGTGACCTTAATATCAATGCATTGATTATTAGTTGAAATACAAGTATTGATGAAAGAGTGGAGTCTTTCGATTGAATTAACATTTGAATGAAGGTATGAAAGCATCAGAACCTGTGCCACAACCAGTGGTGTCATAGATTCAATCCAACAGATCTCGACCTCATTCCTGAGTCAATACTAAATATGAAATACTGTTAACTCTTGAGTGGAAGGCATAGCACTCATACCTCTCATACCACTCATACACTCTTTCCTGAGGTCTTGTTATGAAATACTGAAAACATTTTATCGTAAAAGGAAAGCAAAAGTGCAGAACTCAGTCACAACTCAGTCATAACTCCAGCTCTGACTCCACTACTGACACAACTGACTCATTACTCATTTAATGACCAGAATTGAGGCCAACATTCAATTGCTTTGCGTTTCCACACATTTCGTACACAAAGTGAGAGTTCAATAGAGTTCACAAACAGTTTAAATGTTAACTAATGTTTCAAAACCACTGATCGACTCAGTGATAGGCTCTCTCATGGCTTTCCTTTCTGTTAGAGTTAATTACCAGAGAATAACGCAATTATTATCCTCAACAGCCTTACGTGGATGACAGACAACGGACAGGGCATACAATTGGAGTATCCGATGATATCACTTCACGCCATTTCCAGAGACCTGACTAACTTTCACTCCGAATGTCTCTATCTTATGGTCGAAGATAAAGATTGCAGTGACACTGAGTCGGGTGAGTCTTTTCCTCTTATTCTGTGCGCTTTCGGTGAGAATAGAAGTCAGTTAAGAATAGATCTAACGCTTTGACTCTTGTATTGATTTGTTATGGTTTTGATGGTTTTGATGGGGAAATAATTCAGAAGGACTTCAATCACTTAAACCTATTTATAAACAATTAATAATAGGTTTGCTTTTAATCTCTTTTCTAATCTATTGTTTTCTCTCTTTTGTTGGACTCAATCACTGGTCAATAGTTAAGACTTAACGATTGCACAACCATTTCAACTGTGTTTACATTTTGTGTCAATTCGTGAATTAATTACAACTCTTATCCATTTGTCTAATATTTGGGATTAAGTGACAAATCGTCGCAATGGTTGCCTTCTGTGTTATTTCTCGACCAAAAGTATGAGAATATGTATTGAAAGCGACATTAGTTGATATTCTATTGGTTTGTCATTTGATTTGTGGTTAACTAATAATAATTCGTCGTTTGATTTGACAAAAGTTGACTTTTTTTACCAATGAGTCGATGAAAGACTCGTCCAATACTGTGATGACTTCTAAGCTCCAGTATCTCATTCATAACAATATGGTTAACAAACTGCCCGAAGCAGACAATTGTGGAACTAATCTGACAATTAAGTGCGAACCCGACAGCCCCTCCAGTGGGGGCGATAATAGTGTTGGCGAACCTGAAACTGAATTCATAAGTGTTCCCACATCTCCCAGTGCTGTTGTGGCTATGGGTCTCGACTATGACAACTCGGGTGACAATTCCGGTTCAGAATGGATCGGAAGAAGTCCTGAAGACGACAATAACCAGGAGTTGTCTCCTCCTCTCACTTCCAGCCCTCGAATTTCATTTTCTAATGTGAATATCCAATCTTCGGGTCTATTGAGTGGTTCCGTTGAAAAGAAAACTCTTGAGTTTTGTGTGGTTTGTGGAGATAAGGCTTCCGGTCGTCATTACGGCGCCATTTCTTGTGAGGGATGTAAAGGATTTTTCAAAAGGAGTGTCAGAAAACAACTCAATTATGTCTGTCGTGCGAACCAAGACTGCGAAGTGACTAAACATCACCGAAATAGATGTCAGTTCTGTCGGCTCCAAAAATGTCTTCAAATGGGAATGAGAGCCGACCACTGCCAACCCGAACGCAAGCCGTTGGCATTGGAGGGCAGCGTCACTGCTATTCATTCAGTTATTGCTTCGGCGAGTAATTCAAGTCCTTCGATGACTTCCCGATCGTTCACAAACACCATTTCTCCATCTCATCGCCCAATACTTCCCAGAGGAGGAACGACCTCTCAAACAGAAATGTCTAAAATTTTCGATAATCAGTCACTGATTGATGCAAATACGGCGCACACCTCCAAAACAAATGGAGACTTAAGTACTTTAGCCAACGTTGTGTCAAATCTGATGGCTCTGAAACAGGTGGCCGTCGCCGCCATTAACGCCAACTCAAATGAAAGGCCAGATTTCAATAAATTGGTCCGAAATGTGGACGAAACCGGTGCTAACAGTGAGAGTCCCAACAAAGAGGCCAATAATTCGAGTGAAAGACAAAACCTGATGATATCAAAGGCCGCCTTTGATATTATGGCCAAAATAGCCTCCGGTTCTAAGTCAGGCTCAGATCAAACGGCTTTCCTTTTTGGTGCACTCGATGCTGTCTGCGGACAAAATACAGAAACTGAAGATCTTTTTGAAATCGATGGCAATCTTCTAAGTGAACAGCATTTTGTCTTCAATCTGACCCCTCCTATAGCGGGCGCTTCGTTTCTGTCGTTGCAATATATCTGTGAGTCTGCATCGAGACTGTTGTTCCTGTCTGTCCATTGGGCTCAATCCATACCTGCATTTCAATTAATGTCTATCGATGTTCAGACATCTCTGGTGAGGGGCTGTTGGTGTCAACTGTTTGTGTTAGGATTGGCCCAAACCTCTCAAGTGATGTCTTTGGCAACGATTCTGTCGGCGATAATAACCCATTTGCAGACAACCCTACAACAGGACAAACTCTCCCTTCAAAGGGTCAAACAGGTGACGGACCACATCTGCAAACTTCAAGATTTTGTCAATTCTTTCCAAAAGCTGGCAGTCGATGATCGGGAGTACGCATACCTTAAGGCTATTGTTCTGTTCAGTCCCGAGAACGCAGGCATTGGACTTATGATGAATAGCAGACAAATCGATAAATTCCAGGAAAAATCTGTTCGCGAACTCAGAAATTACATCAATGAAAGCACTCCTTCCATAGAGGAGGCCAGCGATCGGTTCGCCAAACTTGTGCTCCGTTTACTTCCTCTTCGGTCACTACTGCCAAACATTACTGAAGAACTATTCTTCTCGGGTCTGATAGGAAGCGTTCAAATCGATAGTATAATACCCTATATCTTGAAAATGGATGCAAACGAGTTTACAAATGAATTTATGTCGTCCTCTGATCGTCTCAATCGGTCTCTGGCCAAGACATGTGAGGGTTCGCCGCCTTCTTCTGCGCCCAAATTTAATAATTGATGCCTCCTTTCGATTGACTTTCTCTCTCTTCGTTAGGAAAATGTTTTTTATATTCATTTTTAGAAAAAAAAACTGAAATCATTGGAAATCATAGCTTTCGATAAACATTTGAGTCATTTTAGAGCAAATTTATTACATTTCATATAAAATTGTATTAAATATTATTAGATTTTATTTGTTTTTGAACTGATTTCTAGAGACGAAAAATCTGGATATTTGTCAGAATTGGTTTCAATTAATTTTTTGTTGAATTTTTTGGATTTATTTCTATTGAAAATAAAATATTTTCAGAGTTTATATCAAAAATGTGTTACTCTTTTAGCAGATGAAACCGATTCGCGTCACAATGAGATTCGATTTGTTCCCGAAGACAAAACTCATTTGGAAGTGATGTTCAAAGCAATGTCTGAATGTCAAGCATTACATCCCGACCCAAATGATTCTGTTTCTGAAGAAGAAGATGAGGACGAAGAAGAGGACGACGATATCTATGAAGACGCCGACGAACCCACAGATTCCACTCTTAATAGAGGTAATGTCTATGATGTGGCCGCAGCCGAAGACTTACGCGGTTTGCCCTCCAATCAAAACAATGATTCCTTTGCCAACGGAGACTCTGATGAGCCCATGGAAGTGATGGGACAGTTCGATGACGCGGAAGCAGACCATTAATAGGAACTTCATATCATTTGATTCTTTCCCTCATTAGTAATGAGTCATTACTTACTATTTAATAATTCGATTCAATAAAAAAAACTTTTGTTTTCGAATAAAAATATCTCAAAACACTTCAATTCATTCTTTTTTTAAATGATTTGTTTCATTAATTAAACTCAAATAAAGAGGTTTTCATTTTCGTAATTAAATTTTTTTTGTCTCCTAAATATTTTTCAGCGATTTGGCCTTTAATTGGATTTCAATTGGATAAAGTTTTTCTTTGTGGTTCTTCATAGGTCCTTGGCAATTGCCAATTGACAATTGGTGGCCAAAATTGTCGAAATTTCATTATTCGTGTCATATATGAAGCGCTGAATTTTGCGTATTTTCGTCGCTCCACTAATTGGTTAAAATCGTATGAAATGATGGTTTCGGTTAATCGAAGGCATAAAAGTTTATTATTAAAGGGTTGAGAGGTTTGCGTCACTTATTGACGACTGACTGATGACTGACTGTTGAGCGCAATCTCTCAACGTTTGTAAACAAACATAATATTCAAAACATATTAAATATATTAAAGTTATGTCGAAAACCAGTACTTCAGCCAAATATTTGTTGCGAAGAAGACAACAACTTTATGACAGAATTATTCGGGTGAATCACTCGGGAGAGTTGGGCGCCGACCGCATATATTGGGGGCAAATGGCTGTCCTGAGAAACGATGGAAAACACTCACCGGTTATTCAGGAGATGTGGGATCAGGAAAAACATCACTTAAGAAGATTTGAGAAATTAGTGGTCAAACATCGCGTCCGTAAAAGTGTTTTGGAACCCCTTTGGAGTGTCGCAGGTTTTGGTTTGGGTGCGGCCACCGCTCTGATGGGCCCCAAAGCGGCGATGGCCTGTACTGTAGCCGTAGAGGAAGTCATTTCCAAACACTATGACAACCAATTGAGAGAATTGATTGAAGACGACTTAGAAGACCACAAAGAGTTGATCGAAACAATCAAACAATTTAGAGACGAAGAGGAACACCACTACGAGACTGGTATTCAATATGAGGCCAAAAACGCGTTCGGATTCAATATCTTATATAATTTGATTTCAAACGGATGTAAAATTGCGATCAAAATCGCAGAAAAAATTTAAATTCAAATAATAATCAATTTATTTGTTTTAGTAATTAATGAACTGTTGCTTAGATAACAAGCTTTTTGGGGGCTTTCGGGGAGAGATAGACCCGAACCGGTTTACATATCTCTATAACCAAACTATCCTCGGATTTTGTACTTTTAATGCCACTCCCTTTAGTGGTCGACGAAATCCAAGTCTGTGTTGCAGTTAATGTCGTTGAAGACGTGTCTCTGAAGTCGAGCAGAAGTCCGATATCGACGGGACAGGACTCGGCCCACACGCCGTGCGATAAGTAAATAGTTGTATACAAACGATATTTACTGACATTTGGATCCTTTGAAGTCTCAATGAGTCGGAAATCACTGACTTTTGGTAAAACCACTTGAATTTGTTGATCCGGATATTGGATCTAATTTTCAATTAAATATATTTTAAACAAATTAAGAATTTAAGTCTCATTTAGAGGACAATAATAATTACCTTAATTCTGATATATTTGATATCAGAAACATTTTCAATGATGGCATCAAAGGTTATGCCCAGAATAAGTCCGGCCGTGAATTTGAGAGGAGTGTCTGATTTGCCGGAGGGCTCATTGATTTGGGCACAACTCATACGCAGTCGAACCAAATCAGAAAAAGTATTTTCGTTTAACATAATGTCCTAAAAATTCAAATTTATATATAATTTAAGGCAAATATAAATTCAATTAAATTCTAACCAAATCCGTGATATGAGAGACAGAAGTCGACAAAAATATTGGTTTCAAAACTCGGGCAACAGTTCCCGGTTTGGGCTCTTCTAATAAACTGATTTCTTTCATCATTTTGACAGTCAATGAGTCGGCGCTTAAATTATTTTCAAACAATAATTTTTGCAAATATTCGACTTCAGTGATGAAGGCGTCGCAGAGGGCGAGAGCCGACGCATTGCTTCCGTGAATTATTGCTATCAATTGAAGAGCCATTGCTTTGAGTCGAGTCTGTTGTATACAAACCAATTGAATCGGATGTAAGCCATGAAAACGATTGACCAAAGAAAAGGTTGCGCTCAATAACTAAGGATTGCAATCATTTGAGAATCGGTTTAAACTACTTATAAGTGATTTACGTGTTGTATGGCCGCCCGAAACGAACTCGACTGTAGGGCCGACAACAGGAATGTATTAATCCAATTGTTATTCGAACAAATCTAAAGCAAAACATGGTTTCAATTATTTTTATTCTCATATTTAAATGAAGACCAAACTGACCCGTCTTAATGAGATTTGACACTCAAGGTATGACCGAAGGAATTGTGAGGCAGCAGAAAGGGAGGGCTGCACTTCAGCCAATTGTTGCAAATCACTGATTCGTAAAATGTTTGCTTAAATTTAATTTATTCAAAATCCAATTCTTACCGAATCGAGTGCTCGAGAATTGCTGTTTGTGTGGAATTTGAGGCGCTGTCGACTCCCATAACATTGCGAACCCTTTCAAAGATACCCAAAAGAAATTGATGGGATCGGGACTCCCCGTCACTGATCACTGATAAAGTGTCACAACTTTTGTCCAAATCAGTGGACAATTGAGGCAAATGAGGCACTAAAGAGGGATAAGTGTCTCTCAAATAGTAATAATGGCGTAAAATATGTTCTTCGAAGAGATCTATAGTTGTTGTGCACTCTTTGGCCGAATTGAAGACAAGTATGAGAATCGCGACATCTGTTTGAGTCAATCCGTTTATATATAATAAATTCAATTCAAATACAATACTCACAGCCATTGTCTTCGAGTGACGTTTCCGGTAATTGAAGGAAAGGATGAATACCTAACAAATCAGGAACGATGGCCAGAGTCAGAAATGGGTGGTTGAGACCCAATTTCCTAAAGCACTGCCAAATAGAATTCTTGTCCTGTGGGTAGCGCTTCAGGTTCTCCAATAGATTCACTACACATGTCTTTAAAGCAGTTTTAGAGGAGAGTCTGCAGTTTGAGAGCATCGCGTGAAGTGCTTCCCGTATATCAATGGAAAAGTCTTCCAAAACGGCCAAAATAATGTCGATCTGATCCTCGCGAAGAACTATATTCTCGATACTGATTTGTGTCAAACATTGAATGGCTTTAAGTCTTATGTCTTCGATTTCATCGTTAAACATATCCACCAAAAAGTCGAGCGATTGGGTCGCAAATGTTGGGAAAAGTTGTGCCAATTGGCTCAGACTCTCCAGTGTTGCCATTCTTACCTCTAATTCGGTTAATATCACACAATAAGAAAAAATTGCTTAAAGTCTAAAAAATAGTTGTCCAATAATTTACCGAAAAACTCATCTTCGAGGCCATGAATGAATGCACCGCAGGCGCCGATGTTCATCAAATTAACGGTATCGGGACACAGCTCTTCATGGGGTGCGTCATCAGCCCATTTCTGACCACTGGACCACTCGCCGGTTGCGAACGTTTGTCGATGTCTTTCGTGGGCAGACTTTTTCTTCTTTTGTTTTTAAATAAAATCATTTAATATTTGAATTTGAATCAAATGAAAGTTACCCTTAAATTAGACATCAGTTTCTTGTCTAATGTTTGTTCCAAAAAATTAGGACTAATGTGAGTAAACCGACCCTAAAATGTAAATCAAAATTTGTGTTTCGATCGTAAAATATTTGATTCATACGAGAAGTAGTGCCGACTCCGCCCTCACGTTCATTGAGGGGTCATTAATCATGGAACAGACTTTGGCGAAGGCGTCGTCCGCCAAACGGATCTGTTCGTCGCCGTCATTAACGCAAACCAAACTGAAAGACAATTAATTAAAGATAAAAAGGAAAGATTTAGAAGTAATACCAATCGGCGTAGAGTTGACTTATGACAAGAAGTAGTTTAATGGCCGTAATTCGGGCGCATTCGTAGTCGTCGTTCAGTGATTCACAGAACTCACTGTAAAGACTGATATCTAATTTGACTCCTCTTTTGTGAAGACGTAACTAATTAGTGAAACATTTGATTAAAAGGGTATTTAACTCAAAGATAACTCACAATTGATGACAAAGCGATGGATCGAACTCTTGAGTCGTGATAATGACTGAAATCTCGCAACAGTTTAATGATTGCAATGCATTCGACCTGAATGTGACTCAAATCAGATGAGCTCTCATTCGAGGTCTGGTTAATGGGCGCGAAATCGACTAATAGTGAGAGGCATTCATTCTTTACGACATGACTGGAACAGGTCTGCAGTAAATGTTTGGCGCTTTTCATTACATTCAGTTTGTGTTCATAACTGGTCTCAAACTTTTGGTCCAATTTATGCAAAGTATTCAATATCTCTGCGATCACTATATGTGAGGACTCGCTCTTCAATAAAGACATTAAGTCTTCAATAATTGAAATGATTCCAAAGTGTTGGACAACTGCATCGAAATTCATAATTAACTCTTTGATGGCAGAAATATATGATATCTTGAGAATCGAATCCCGACTTTTGTTCATTTTGTTCATAACTTTCCTATAAATGTGTTGACAATGGTTTTCATCAATGGATTCACGACTTCCTCTTTGGAACAAATTATACAATTCTGAGACATTGACAGAATCAGAACCCGATTTATTTGTCTGAAAGTCTTCGGCACCACTTTGCGAACGACCAGAATCTTCGGACCCCAACTGATCTTTCTTTGATTTTCTGCCCAAACGAAGCTTTTTTTGTTTTGTCGGCGAAATCTCATCCTTTAAGACAATACGGGATTTAAACCAAATTATTATTGATTTGGAGGACCTATACCTGAGTCACTGTCTGTCCGATTGTCTGTCCGTACTCTGCGAGCGCTCTTTTCTTCAGAAGTGCTGCCATTTAAACGTTTAAACGTATTTCAAATTTATTGGAATCGATTTAAATGTCAAACGAGTGAAGACTTTTGTCATCAAAACAAAACTGTTTTTCCATTCATTGGAATCCAAACATTGAGACAAACATTACGTCAAAGAAATACTTTTAAACCAAACTTTTGACAAATTAAGCGATAAATCAATTTATATATAAAAACTGATTCAATTGAAAGCAATTATTGAATATTTTGATTATTTCAATAAATATTCTCCAAACAAATGAACAAAACGACAAAATGAAAAAACTCTTTGATTCGCAACACTTTTATATTGAAATTCTTAAGTGTCTATGAAGTTTATAATGGAACAAGATCATTTAACTCGTTTCTTATTATGCAGAAGTGATCAACAATTTCTCAGAAAACGAAGAGGATTGGGGCCAATGGCTTATTCTGTTTTCCTTTGTATGAGTGATGGGACAGAAAATAAATGAATTTGAATCTAATATTGATTTTTATTCAATTCTGAGAATTAATAAAATTAATTACATTAAGAGAGTAAACAATTGTTTTTTAATTGATTCCATATTTAAACCAATTTTATTGAATTTAAAACGACTAACAAAACAATTTTATTTACATTAAATATAAGTTTTAAACAAAATCTGTGCACAAAAAGTATTATATTTTAATATATTATGATTTATATAATATTCTAAATATATATAAATAATCATTAATTATAGAGAGAAAGGAACAAACTTTTGGTATGACCTCATCTCAAAAGGGAATTCCTTCTCAACGCTAATTAAACAGTCAAACAAATACCTAATAGTCTTTAGACACGAGAACTAAAAAGGAGGAAATAGTGGCCCTCAAAAGTAGGGTCTCCCTCAGCACACGTACGAAAATATTGGAAAAATAAACTTTTGTTCACTGAATAAGAATAGTTTGCTGGTCCTCAGCGATGGCCACCGCCTGAAGCAGTTTCTCGAAGTTATTTTTACTCGAAGTAAAGTTTTTATTACAATTATTGATCAGAAGATTGGAATCAATTGCATTAATCAAATGACAATTAGCTCTAATCGTTTGACTGACTTCTTGTTGAGCCCTTTCATAACGAGCAACGGCTTCAATGTTTTGGTGAAGAAATCCTAACCCATATTTACGTCGTGGGGGACACGGCTTTCGCAAATGTATGCTGGAGTCCGGCAAATCGAATATACCCTTTGAAGTCAACATCTTTGCGTGTTTTGTCTGCAAATGACGTTTATATGTATTCCTAGTTTTAAACCTGAAAATCATTCGAAAAGAAATGAATTAAAGAGAAAATTAGAAAATCTAATGAAAACATACTTAATATAACAGTCTGTGCACTCGTAAGGCGTTTCTCCGGTATGTCTCCTCATATGTTCCTTAAAATGAGAGGGATGTCGGAAATTGCGTCCGCACTCATCACAAACAAATCGGGACTTATTTAAATGTATTAACGTATGATAGTTAAGGCTGTGCTGACGAGTGAAAGTTGCCTTACAGAGGGAACACTCGTATGGCTTAACCCCCGCATGACTTCTATAATGGTATATAAGAGTTGTGGGCGAAGTGAAAGTCTTGTCGGTACATATTTTACACCGAAACGAACTTTTGTCTGTCTGTCCCTTATTTTTGACCCGAATATCATTGATATACTGCAAAGCGAGTCGTTTTAGTTGTAAAGTATTGGCATTTAGTTCATCGACAACACTATCACTTAAAGTCTGATCCGAATCTAATTTTTCATAATTTCTTTTATCGTTTTGAACACTGGAACCGATTTCAATGACTTGAGATATATTTGGCAAAACTGGTTCATAAATGAAGGGAAAGGCTGGCGTTGCGATCACTTTCGTGGAATTCACACATTTTTTGCGATTATTCACTGAATTTTCTTCACATTTCTCGACGGGTTTTGACTTAACTTTTGGTCCATTGAGTGATGTATAGCAGTGGTCGTCAACTAAGTCTCTGTTCGTCAAACACTCCTCTTTTGACTCAATTTCTGGTCTAATAATTGGTTTTGAATCTAAAATATCATTTGATCTCTGATTATAAGTAAACATTGAATCAGTTGTCGAATGAAAGTCACGATTCACTGAACTATTGCTACGAATTTCATCACTTAATTGACTTAAATTAAATGTATGTTTAGTTTCAAAATTAAGGGTCGACTCATCTTTTTTGGAACGACTCTTTCGATTCAATTTAATTGATTCGTTAATTCGTTTATTCCGAGCGGTGGGAGTCTCTGCTGTAAAGTTTGGCTCAACATTTCGGATGTGTTCCAAAAGATGATCTCTCATTTGAGTGCGAGCCCTGTCCTCTCCGGCGAAGCTCTCATACATAACATCACAATTTTGAGGCATTAAAACACATTTAAACCGAAAAACGCGACGAATTTCATCGCAAATCAATTCACTATAGGAGTCGACTAACATCTTATCCGAGAGTCTTCTCAATTGTTCCAAATTTAAGGTATTCTTAGACTGAATACAATTATTAAATCATTAAAATTTGTTAATCAATTAAATTAACTAAATTTCAAACCTTTTTCTGTGGTTTGTCTTCAGTTTTATTTTTTAAACAATTTGATTGTTTCTGTTGTTCGGCATTCAATGTCTTGACGGCCACTTCGGCCAACATTCCCAGGAATCGGTTCGACTCATCGTAATTGGCATTCATTTTGATTCAATTGTCTCTAAAAATATTAAAATTTCAAAATAAATACCAATACTAAACGTATTACAAAAAAGTAAACCAAAAAATAGAAACAAAACAAAACAAATTCAATTCAAATACTTTGAAATATTTTTCTTTCCTTTTATTTATTTATTTTTTTTTTTTTGAAATTAATTTAAAAGTATTTCAATTTTATCAATAAATGCCTTAAATTCATATTTATTTTCAATTTATGGATAAAATTGAATTTAAAGATAAAAATTAGCGGCAAATGAATGGATTGGTTGAGAAGTGATGCAGACATCAGTGAAGACGACGGAGGGGTTGAACCCATTGAGGGAAGAGCTCAACACTGGAGACAAAACAGACACACATTTGGTTAATACTCACCACGAGATTAGTTTCGCTCTTTTTTGCTTCCAATTGATTATATGATTATAACAACACTTGTTTAGTGACCACCGATTCCTTACATTAAAAGTTGTCCACAAATTTGAAAATTTGATTTAATTAAAGCAATTTATTTTGAAATAACAAGTTTTCAAACTCTAACCCAAACACGAATCCAATCAAATGTCAACGAATGGCGTGAATGGCGAGTCTGCACCTCTTCCTCCTCACACCTGCAGAGGGCGCTATCACACAACATTTGTTCATGCTCAAATTCTCAAACTTACCAAGCTTAATAAATTAGGCAAACTTGAGATTATTTGGTTAACTGAGTAATGGTTTTAAACAAAATTTAAGGCAAATCCGTGAATATATTGAAACTTGATTTGAGAGAACAAACTGAGCCTAAAATAGAGTTTTTGGCGAATATCCAAACAATTTGTTCACAAATTGAGAAATTCTTGTTTTAAAATATTAATATAAAATCAGAATAAATGGAAATTAATAAAGCATTTGATTTGATTGAAAGCAATGATTTGGAGACTTTAAAGGAAGCCATCAATAGTAAAAAGTTGGAAGTGAACGGAGCCGACAGAGATGGCTATTCTCTCCTTCATATGGCCGTTGATTTCGATAATGAGAGCGCCGTTCGATTACTTTTGTCGTATGAAAACTGTCGGGTCAACTGTGCCACAACTCACCATCGGTTAAGTCCTCTTCATTTTGGAGCACAGGATGGAAAAACACATTTAGTCAAAGTGTTACTCGACTCGGGGGCAGACATTAATTGTGTTAATCACACGAACTGTACTCCGCTTTACTTCGCTGTCTGTGCGTCTCATTTACCAACCGTTCAATTATTATTAGAAAGAGGAGCCGACCCTAACATAAGAGATAGTAATGACATTTCGCCGCTCTTACAGGCGGTCAGTATTAGCAAAGAATTGACTTCAATTCTGTTCCAACAAAACGCAAGAATGAGCTCTTATTGTCGGGAATTACACACTTCCCTGCTTTCAAACAAAGCGGATGTGGCGCTCCTTATTCTCGACCAACTTTCGGCTCCTTTGTCTGCAAACCGAATCGGAAGATCTGTTCTGCAAAACGCAGTCCAACACATTAGTTGTGATGATCCTAAACAAGCCGTCCATTTGATTGGGAGACTCATTGAATTCAAAGAAGATATCAATATATCGAATCAATTTGGAACTCCTCTCCATATACTTATACAAAGAAATAAGTTCACGAATAATAACGGAGAGGACCCGACTTCTGAAGCGATTTTCAAATTTCTAGTTTCTTTAGAGAACTGCCAAATCAACGAATTTATTGGCACTAACGGCACCGGAACTCCTCTTACGCTGGCATTCAAACTGAATAAATACTTTTTTGCCGAAACACTGATCAAAGCCGGCGCTGACCTCAATAAATGTCAATTAAATCAATTTAAATACACTAAAAATGCTGACTCTGTCCTAATGTTACTCTTTTACAGTGGATTCAAATTCGGTGACACTTTCTTTAAAGAGAGCCGTCCTTTAAATGACAATCAAATTGAAAGTTTCCAAACTTTAAAGAATTGGTTAACAACTGAAATGACTCGGATTATGTCACTCAAGAATTTGTCGCGAATTGTTCTCAGAAATTATTATAACAAAAATATTCACCGATTTGTTAATCAAATCAATTGTCCCAAAAATATTAAGTCATTTATTTTATTTGAATTATAACTAATCAATGTATTTGTTGCCAACAAAAACAAGCTAGTACAATCTGTACAATCTAATGTAACTCCAATCTAACAAGTTGTAACTCACAACTTGTGAGAGATGATCAAGTAAAACAAGCATGAAACTAATTCTCCAGTTTTAAATCATTAATAACTATCTATTTATTGACAATAAAATACTTTCAATTTAATGTCTTATTTGTGGTCATCTATCGAATGGTAGGGGTGGAAGGGATGGAAGGGATGAAAGGGATGGAAGGGATGGAAGGGATGGAAGGGATGGAAGGGATGGAAGGGGTGGAAGGGATGGAAGGGATGGCCATAACTTCTAGTGTTTAAAATTTGTGTGAAATGTCCTTCGATTGGATTCAGTGACAATCACTGACAGACTTTTTGACATACATTTCATATAAAACTTTTGTAGAAATGTTTTGGCACTTTAGCTGTAATTTGAGCTCAAATGAGAACAACATTTTGTTCCCAATGTTAGGAAAATTCCTGATTTGCTTTCATTTGGCAAATAGTGAAACACTTTTTGTATATTAAGTGATAAAAAGTTGATTTTCAAGAGATAATTGTCGTAAACGTATTTCAGACATTTATTCGTTAAAAGCGATAATCAATTCATTTTACAAATTGGCCGCAAATAAGATTATTGTCAGCAAAATGTCTTCGACGGCCATAAGTCTGGTTTCGAGTAACAAATGTTTTGGTGGAAAACAAGAGGTCTATAGCCATGAGAGTAAAGAACTGAAGTGTAAAATGAATTTCTCGATATACATACCGAGCAAAGCTAGTGATGGGGTGAAAGTTCCGGTCCTTTATTGGCTGTCAGGCCTGACCTGCACTGAGCAGAACTTCATCATCAAATCGGGTTTTCAAAGGTATGCGTCCGAAGAGGGCCTTATTGTTGTCGGTCCCGACACCAGTCCCCGGGGCTTGAATATCGATGGCGAGGACACAGACTGGGACTTTGGAACCGGCGCCGGATTCTATGTGGACGCCACTGAAGACAAGTGGAAAACCAATTATCGGATGTATTCCTACGTAACTAAAGAGTTGCCAAAAGTTATTGAACACAACTTTCCGGTCATTATTGGCTGTCAATCAATTTCGGGGCACAGTATGGGAGGTCACGGGGCTCTTATTTGCGGTCTTAAGAATCCGGGTCTTTACAAATGTGTTACCGCTTTCGCTCCCATTTGTAATCCGACAAAAGGAAAGTGGGGTCAGAAATGTTTTAATGGATATTTGGGTTCTGACCCCAAAGGATGGCAGGAATGGGACGCAACTCTTTTGGTGCAAAAGTACAGCGGACCTCCTCTTCATCTTCTTATAGATCAGGTTTTTTACAAGAATTGTGTGTCTTATCATAGATTAAATTTGTTGTGTTTAGGGCGCAGCCGACCCTTATTTGGAGAATGACTTAATGGGCAACAATTTGGTGTCAGTCTGTGCCGCTTCCAAAGTGCCAGTGATTTATCGGTTGCAGGAGGACTACGAACACTCCTACTTCTTTGTCTCCACTTTTATTGGCGAACATATCAGACATCACTCAAAGGTTTTGTATAATTCAATCGCCTGAAGACCTGAAGACCTTATTATTCAAATCTAATTATTGTCCAAACATTTTGAATGACATTTAAATCAAATATTTTAATAAAATAATGGAATTTATTTTCGGTTTCTTTGATTTGTTTGAAAAGTTGTCGAAAAGAATGTCGTCATAGAAACAAATAGTCTTTAATTTCCGTTTATTTATGAAACTATTTTTTGTGAGAATATCGATCCATTGGTTGACTGTCAGCCACTGCACCAAAAAGGGTGTGCGACTCATGAGCCCTAACAGTCTATGAGTTATTTGAGTATTTTGTGGGATTCCTTTCACTTTAAATAAAATTAAAATGAGTTCTGAAGATAACGTAATCACAGAACAGCCGATAATCGCAGAGACGGTGGAAACAACTGAATTCAGTTTATTCGGTAAATCGAAAGCTGATGGCAGCGGATCTCTCGAAGTGATTCGCAAATATGATTCACTACTTGTCAAACAGGAGTTGGATGTGATGGGATCTCTTTGTGATAAATGCTTTTGTTGCGATAAATTGAATAAATACAAAGTCAAAGACTCCGACGGAAAGACTGTTCTTAAAGCTGTTGAGGGTATGTCTCAAAACAATAAATGAGATGATCTCTCAATTCGTTGAATTATGTTAAAGAGGAAGAAGACTGTTGTGCTGTCAATTGCTGCCAAAGAGGCAGAAGGTTTGAAATGAAATTAAAGGACGGAAGCGGTAATCAAGTGATTAGATTGAAATTGAAGAACCAGTGCTGTGGCCGCTGTTTCTGTTTCTGTCGATATCAGGCGAGTCTTTTCTGAGCATATCTTTTGGACTTTTCATAAATTGATTTCTCGTTAAATTACAGAGACTTCAAGTCTACGATCCTTCAGATAACAAAATTGGATGCATTGAGGAGTCGTGGAATTGCTTTCATAAGCAGCTCCAGGTATATACCGCCCAAAATACGGATCCAGTCTACTACGTGGACGGTCCAAATTGCGAGAGCTGTAGGTGTTGCTGCTCTGACTTCACTTTCACAATATCTAAATATGAAACGGGAGAGGAATGCGGTACAATTGCCAAGAAGTGGAGCGGTGTCGCCAAAGAATCGCTGACCACTGCCGACAACTTTCGCATAAATTTTCCGAAAGACATTGAACTCAATGAGAAGGCAGTCCTTTTGGGGACTTGTATTATGATTGTCAGTAATCTTTTCACTAAAAACAATTCAAATGATTTAAACCTTTTTTTATTTCAAACAAGGATTTGATGTTTTTTGAAAGAAAGACCAAAGAAGAAGATGACGACGACTGAAGAATCCTCTTTTTGCTTAATTTTGCTAGCTACTTTCAGTTTCTTTAAAGCAGTTCAATTCTAAAAGAGTTTGGTTTTGGCCAAAAGCTTCGCCCTCTTGGACAGTATGCGGCAAATTTTGGTGATTTGTTTCCGGCAGAAACACCGAAAGTATTGCAGCCATTATTGACATCAAACCAGTTATCACTAACGGAAGCCAATGAGCTCTTGTCGTCTGAGGAAATAATTATTCAATTATTGGTCAAAATATATAATAAGATCTCTCACCAGATATACTATTGAAGGACTTAAATATAAGCCCAAAGTTCCCGAAAATCTGAGAAATGCAAGGGAACGACCTCTCAGTACAGTTGGATAGACTTCAGTTGAATATTGAATTATTATATTGTATTCTGTGGCCAAACTCACTCTCATCACAAGAGTTGCCATTAAATACAAATTTTTAGACTCTTCGTAGTCATTAAGGAATAGTGTGAGCAGACCAGCCATACCCGAGACGAGTAAAGAGAAACACATTGGCCACCGTCGCCCCAATCGATCTAAAGCTAAATATACGAAAACTGTGGCCGGGATTTCCATAAGAGCACCAAAAGTAAAAGAGATGTATATATCAGAGCCCAAGTTTGAACTGTTTTGGGTATTTGTGTGATAACATGTGAACAGAATAAACCAACAAATGGCCAGAATTATAGTCCTGTTTCTCATTCGTTTCATTTTGAAGATATCGAAACCACTTATTTCTTTACAATTAGTTTTCGTTGAATCGATGAACGTTTCGTTCAAAAGGCATTCCGTTATATTCAGATCACTTAAACTCTTTGTTTTGTTGGTTTTGGCCACTATTTCCAGCATTTGCATCGCACGCTTTGTTTTACCCTGAGTGATCAGCCAAGAGGCCGACTCGGGAATCAACCTTTAATTGTATATAAGATTAATCAGTTTTTTAGCATTTTTAGCTTACTTTAAACCACAAATTATTGCCAGAAGTGGAACAGAGGTCACAATACAGAGTGTTCTCCAACTATGCAGTGCGTATGCAATCCATGGACAGAGAATTGATGCACTTATATAACCAATTGTCCACGAAATGATTGAGAAAGTCCGTTTTTCAGCACCGATGTACTCCAGACCTGCGATATTTCATTATAATTATTTGAATTCTTTCACTTCTTTCACTTTGAATTCTTGAATAATTATTTCAAGAATAAGTAATTGAAATTAGTTTGTGATCGGAGGGGTTAAAGGCTTCAAAATTATTAAAGTAAAGTAGAAAATGAGCAAGGTTTCTTTACAAATAAAAACGCATTCAATTGCCATCAATTTGAATATCTTTAATATATTTTTTGAATCAATTATTATTATATGAATAAAATTTGTAAATTTCTAATCAATATATTTAATAAAAATTTGTTGAAATACTTTTGTATAAAAGTAAACAACAATTGTATAAAAGT
>JAQGBD010001076.1:0-19362 GCA_034698165.1 Punctoribates punctum | reverse complement strand
CAACTATTCATTTATTGAGTTTTACAATGATAATTTTAACTTTGAAACTTTACTAGTAAACCTTACTCATTCAATTTAACATATTTAATGTCATTTTTGGTGATTCTTTTTTTATTCTCTGGGCATCGCTGCTCTATAACGTCTCAGATTTTAAAGAATGCATAAATTACCTACTCAAGTTTTAAATTTAAATTGAATTGAGCTGCATCTTGCTCAATTTGTATTTTATTTAGTGTGAGATCATTTACCCTGGCGTTTCCAAATTTATGTTTGAACAGAAAAAATAACATAAATTTTCGTTCCCGAGAGAAAAATAGCATCTAATTGAAGTGCAAACGAAATATGAGCATGGCCTATTTTGACATAACTGTCTCTTTACTTAATTTGATGTGTTTTGTGTCCACTGTTTGGCTGTTAGGGTATTGGAGTATCTGATAGGAACAGCTGCGGGTTCTGCTGCCATTTCTGCCTGTATTGATGCACTCTATGGCGGATCTATTCATCATTCAATGAAACAAACATTCGGCACATTTGTAGGCCATGTGCCGGACCTGATGGCCGCCGTAATCACTATTCTAATGACATTATTGTTAGCGACGGGCGTCAAGAAGTCCCTAATGTTTAATAATATACTAAATTTAATGAATTTCTTCGTTTGGGTAATAATTGTTTGTTCGTCGCTATTCTTCATTGATTTTGATAACTGGAGTGAGCATGGTGGATTTATACCTTATGGCTGGACTGGAATGATGAACGGCGCCGCCACCTGTTTCTATGCTTTTATTGGCTTTGATATAATCGCTACGACTGGAGAAGAGGCAGAAAACCCGGAGCGCTCCATTCCTACCGCCATCATTACTAGTCTGGCCATTGCTCTCACAGCCTATACCTCGTCTGGTAAGTCACTCACAGTCCTAATAAGTTACTATCATTGAAATTTGTTTGAAAAGGGTAGAGAAGGATAGAAAAGGGTAGAGAAGGATAGAAAAGGGTAGAGAAGGATAGAAAAGGGTAGAGAAGGACAGAAAATGGTAGAGAAGGGTGGATCCACTTATTATATCATTTATTATTAGTTACAATTTATGCCCGATATCCCATTATGGCTCAATACAATTATTATGGGCCAAATTAAATCCGTCGGCACCAATTGCCACCACCCAGGAATCTTTTTTTTTCGAAAGATTTTTAGATTTGATTTTAAAAAATGAACAAACCAAGAACAAAGAACAATCATTAGGGAATGACCTGTAGTTGCCCAAATAAGTTTGTCTAGATGGTTCAAAACTGCATTGAAACAAATAGTGGATTTATCAATGAATCATTGACAATCAATGACAATGAAATGATCAGTTATATTAATGCCTGAATTGGGTCTTTCTTACTCAGCAAACCAATATATCCAGAAGTCTTTAGACTTGATAAACATGTAATTTAATGAGGTATTGGCCGAAATTTTCTGATTGACTTTTTTTATCCCCTTGGTGAAGCCTTCTTTTATTTATATATTAGGTTTAAATAATAGTTTCAATACTTGTGATGAAAAGATTGAGTCCTAATTAATCAAAATGTTTGCTTTTGACCTTTCATTTTACCAATTCCTCCAAAACTACCTCTGAGGTATTAGACCATGGTAAAACATTTAATAGACGAGAGTACTGGTATTGTGTATAAATGAGTTTATTGTTTATTTATTGCAATAATCGATTACTTTTGATATGATTGTGAGTATTGTTATGATAGAGAACTTAATTGGTTTTTACGATCGATCCTCACATTAGGTCTGATCATAACACTTATGGTTCCTTACAATCGAATAGACCCGGATTCCGCTTTAGTTGAAATATTTGCCTACAACGGCGCCGACACTTTGAAAACTATTGTTGCATTCGGAGCACTGGCAGGTATTCTCATTTTAGTTCTTCGTTCACTTAAACTACGCTATTATTTATATTTTGTGAGTAAAGGATTTCAATGAATTCCATGTTTTCTCTCTATAAATAATCTTTTGATTTGAGGAATACTTTAGAAACAAGAATATGTCAAAAATCAAAAATCTTTAAATTGTTTTCATTCTTTTGAGGACAGGACTGACAGTTTCAATGTTAGGCTCAATGGTTCGTAAATTTATATGAAATATATTCGATAGAAAATAAAAGGAATGAAATTGGTTTTAGTTTCCAATGCCAAGAGTGGTATATGCGATGGCAAAGGACGGACTTGTCTTCAGAGAGTTGGCACAAATTTCAAGTCTAACAAACACTCCACTTAAGGCCACTTTAATATTGGGAGCTTTCACTGCGTTTATTGCACTCATTATGTCTCTGGAAGTGTTGGTCGAAATGATGTCAATCGGCACTCTTATGGCATATACTCTGGTAATGTCCTCTTTTTCATCCCTTTCCAAACATAATAAAAGGGTTACTCTAAACCTGAGTTCATCAATGAGCTCGACTCCAGGGGGATAAGGAGTGGAGGGGCAATAATTATTAACGGGACAATTTTAAAGATCATGGGAAAATTTTCCCCTACTTAATGAAAATACCTCTGAATAATTATTAAATCTAAATTGATCTTGAAACAAAATAAGCACAAATCGCAGTCAACTATACTTAATATATGCCTTAAGGAGCGAAAGTTTGACAAGATCCCTTGCCTCAAGATTATCCAATGAGCTAGAACAAAATGCTCAAAACTATGATAAATTCCTGAGATTTTCGACAGGAATAAGAACTGAAAAAACAGAAATTCCTGAATAAAGGCAAAGAATTTTATTCTAAGAATAATCTCATTTCAAAGCATATTCATTATAATATATATTGTATTATAATATTATATATATATATATCTTATAGTTTTAATTATTTACCCCCTTTTCAATTATGACAAAACCATGAAAATGGAGGGAAGGGATCACAAACTCTTTCTGAAGATATCACTCTTCACTGCAAAACTGCATAAACTCTAGTGAATAGTCTACTGAGTAGACTCTTGTTAGTCTTGCACTTACTTAACAGAACAGAAATCGAGTGAAAGACGGTGATGGCCAGGGGGGGGGGAATACTTCGGTGAATGATATGGAGACGACGATAATCCCTTTTTTCTATTATATGAGTTACAGCCAAATTGTCATTGCTAATAAAAGGATTCAGTGTCATAACATTTTTTCCCCGCAACTAGTCAAGAGTCGGGGGGAGGGGGTCAGACGAGCAATTTATATAATCCGAAAAACTTGGTTATCGTCGTAAAAAGCAAAATTTTGCTCGAGACAATCCCCTGACGAGGCTTCGAAAATCCTATTTCTTGGCCAGAGATATATCCCCTGACCGAGGTTCAATACTGGCAATCACTGTTAAAAGGGAATTAAAAAAAAGTCTAATAGTTATGTAGTAATGTCCAAGCATGTCCAAGCATGTCGTCTAATTATCAAAAGAAATAACCAAGGGTAAGATTATGAGTTGAAATTTCGACACCAATTTATAGGCGAATCAAACTCTCTGTTCGTATAAATTGATTGCATTTGATATTCTTGTTGTGAACATATCTTAGGATATGATTACCAAGATACCTTTGACATTGTTAAGGTACTCATGTGTTTAATCCCCAGAGAGTGATTTTATTTATACCAAGCTTATGTTAAATCCTTTCTCATTAGACTAATTGTGTTTTACTGAAGGAACGGGACTTCAGATTGTTATAAGACTTAACTAATTCCAGGATTTTATTGTTTGACTTAAATTATAAATTAATGTCTCATTTAATGGAAGAGTTTTTATTTTTAATGACATAAATAATGGGATTCAATGACTAAAGTCTTTGTTTAGAAGAAAACACTTTTTTAGAATTATTTTTAATAATAATAATATATTTTTCTCAGAATTGGATTTAAACTCAAAATATATTAAAATATTTTAAAGATATAATGAATAAATTGAATTTGAAAATTGGAGCAAGCTAGGATATTTTCAATTATTTGAGCATGATAATTATGTTGAAAATGTATGCATCGGACAGGTCTCGACATGTGTTCTGCTTTTGAGATACCAACCCTCGAGAACTAATTTAGTAGATCTGTTGCCGCATTCAATTCGGTCTGCCTGTCCCACTCCCATCAAAGAGGTGGTCCCACAAATCATTTCAAATGCGCCACAATTCACGCCTTTCATCACAAATAAAGAGCAACGAATTCATACCAAAAGAACAAATCGATGCGATTCTTCTGAAAGCGATGAAACGGATCCCAATTGTTTCCGACAGGAGAGCAAAGACGACGAGTTCTTAGTTCCCGGAAACGCTGGCTTTCATTACGGCTCTGTTCCGTACCAACACGGGGGCAGTAGTGGCAGAAGGTTTTACAATCATTTCCTTATTACCTATAATAATGTTCTAAAATATGCATGATACATTATCATTGATAATTCATAAAGAATAATACCAAAGGAATTAATTTCATGAAAAACCATTGAAATCAAGCTTGCTCAATTGCTATTCTCCTAACTATACATATTTAAAATAATTTGAGAGAAACTGATCTATGTAGAATTCTATTAGAAATTATAATTATGAATGAGTGAGTTGAGCTTGCTAATAGGCTAGGCTAATATAATGATAAATTATCACTGATGGTCTTGGTGATTACTTACAGGTCAGGCCTTTTAGATAAATATGAGAAGCTTTGTATGTATTTATTTCCGTACGGGTGGAAAGTCCACGGCCCGGCTTCTGAAGAGACTGGTTATCACGTGGTCAAATTAGTGGCCGCCCTCTTCCTTCTCACCATAATATTCGACATAATTATGGCCTATTATATCAATTGTCTCGATTGGAACAACCATTTTATTGTTATACTCTTCGGCGGAATTTTCGTAGCCATTGTCGGCTGCATTCTCGCCATTTCAAGACAACCACAGATCAGGTGAAAGACTATATAAATTAAACTTGGTGCATTTTGTTTGATTTGGAATGATTTCAGGTGCGACTTGAAATTCAAAGCCCCGGGAGTGCCGTTCGTGCCTGCGATCGCTATAATCATTAATATATATCTCATACTAAGGCTTTCGATTCTGACTTTAGTCCGATTCACGATTTGGATGATCGCCGGTAAGACTCTCTTCAGAATTAAGGCTAGACTTTAACCACTCATCGGAATTGTTTTAAAGGACTTGCGATGTATTTCTGTTATGGAATCAAAAACAGTTCACTGGAGTGTCCACTGGAGTCGACGGATACAAAGAACTCGCAACAAATTGAATTATCGATTCCTGCGAACAGAAACAAACCCTCTTTGCGGCCAACAAGTGATGCAATTAATAAAGCGAACGGTTTTACTGGTTTTACGAGTACTTCGTCTGATGTTTCCCAAAATTGGCATACCTTTGACTAACAGTACTTCCATTCTGTGAGAGTCAGTGGTTTTGTTTTTGATGCCTAAATGTCTTTCTCTATTTGTTTATATCTATCGCTTGGAGTCACCCAATAATTGACTCCAAGTGAAGACATTGTGATATTTCAATGTTTTCTTTTGATGTGATATCGATATCAATAAATCAATTATTCATAACTTCTTAATATATAATATATTACTGAAAACATATTATTATAATAAATAATTAAAACTTTAATTCATGAAAACAACGAAAAAATTTTTTTCAACAAATTTTTCTCGTTTTTGACTCTTTCATCAAAATTATTGACAATTGTCTTATCGTTCGAAACATTATTTGAATTAAAGTTTAAATTTTGAGAACTCTTATTCATATGACTCTGATTACTATGAGAAGTGGCGTCCATATTGTCGTCGCTTTTCTTCATTTTGATCACCTCTTTCTCCAAATTGATAAGTGTTTGTTGTTTACTAAGAATCGGAACAATTCTATTGTATTTGTCGATCATTTTGTTGACTTCCGTAACTTTTTCGGTCAATATTTGCTTAACAAACAAAATATTATCCAATTTTGACTCAACTTTCAGACAAAAGAGTTTATTTTTTATGTCACTCTTCTCTTCTCTGATCTCTTTTTCGAGAATAATAATAATAATAATAATAATTTTATTTAGCTTTAAAGCAATGGATACATAACATGTTGTATACAATGAATTAAATCTAAATATGAATATCAGTTGAAAAGTTTTTTAAAACAATTCAATTTTTGGTTAAAAGTGGTAAAGAATTAAAAATCTGAATAATCAAAAATTTAATGTTTTTGTAAATTATTTGAATTCGTTTAAAATTGGTTTTAATATAAATGCCATTTCGTGTGATCTCATAAAATGTAAAATTTTAAAAATTGATTTAAAATGAGGAATACATTAATCGAATCGCTTTTTATGCAAACAAACACTATTTACAGTGAAAAGGTTTACTACTTGTTGGAGTAAATATGAAAAAAATCTGTTTGCTATAAGATCAAGATCATTTTATTGACTTTGTCGGTGAGAAACAAAATACAAAAAATTCTGGCATTAAATCTAATTTTCAGTTAATTGAAAAATAAATATTTTTCAAGTTCTTCAAGTATTTCGACATTTTTTGATTTGGAAAATGGAGTTTATTTGACCGCATGAAAGCTGTTCTGTTTAATATATTCCTAGATTATAGTAATAGAACATAGCATGTGATAAAAGCAAGATATAAAAGTATATACAGTATTCATAAAAAGCAATTCTTTGATTAATTACACGAATTGAATATCACTAACAAAAAGAGAATAATTAGTTTTTTTTTGTTGATTACATTTTTATTAGGAAAAAGTGGTTTCAGACTATTATTGAAGGAAAACAAATGAAACATATTTATGAATTTGTATGGACTCACAAATTAGACTAAAGATCGATAAATAAGTTAATAAATAAATGATAAAAATTCGATACAAAAGACATTAAAGTTTTGTTTTATATATCAAATGAATAGTGTTTTTGATATATCATTCATTTTGATTGAATAGAAGAGAATTTCTGTACCGTTGGATGTCTTCTCTTTGAATGGCGTAGTAATCAATAAAATTAGAGTGACCTTGGCAAAATTGATCAAGCTAATCTCAATGCTGTCTATCCCAATAAAATGGTGTTTTTAGGACAACAATTCACAACTGAATTGAATGAAAGAAATTTGATTTAAATTATGTAAAAGTTTCCAAAGCAGTGGATAATTGACCAAAACTAGAGACTCTGCTGACCGGCCTATAGGACAGGCGATAGATTTACTATACGATCGTTAAGGTATTGAATTTCAAACTTACAGCGAAACGGCAAACGATTTAGGAAGTGGTGGTCGAGTCTTCTTCTTCAGTATTGTTCGGGGAAGAGTCCAATTGTATGAGTCAGGCGGTTGATGGTCCCATTTCTCTCTATTCTGAGCCAATAATCTCAAGTTAAATGAGGCCCTACTGATTGAGTTGTACTGTTCCAATTGGACGGGTGTCTCATTACATGCTTTTATCGATTTTTCCCGGTTGTAGAAAAAAATACAGGTCAGGGAAGAGACAATCATTGTTCCGATGATAAGTGGAACCACAAAACACAGTATAATATCCACCGTATAGTCACGCTTTGGAAACTCTTGTCTTAATGGCAGATAATATCCGTTGGAATCACTTCTAGAAGTATCTGAAACCGAAGTTTCCGGTTTCACATAAGGTGTTTGTGTCGGCTCTTCATTCGAGTGCTTTCATTATCGAAAACGAATCCACAAAAAGAATATTTATTCGATAAAATGATATTTAATTATATCACTGATGACTTCAGTCAGTCATCAATCCATTGATAGCAAGTTTCAGAATTCGTTTATTGATTTCTATTCACCGATCATATAATTTAGTTTAGTTTGACCCCAACTCTCTCTCTCTCTCTCTCTCTCTCTCTCTCTCTCTCTCTCTCTCTCCTTGTCTCTCCCCCTGTCCCTCTCCTTCTCTCTCACACAGCTATTCATCTGATTGATGATAAGTTAGGGCTGACTAATCAAAAAGTTGATCACTCATTGATAACCTCTAATGAATGGTTTGAAAAGAGATCTGAAGCACAGAATATTCTGTTCAGAAAGTTTTTGTTGGAAAAATAAGAGCCAAATGTAGACATTTTCTAAACATATTTTAATTATCGAAAAACCGAAAAATCAGCTGAAATTCGTGACTCAGTTTTGAAATTATTTTAATTAAAAGTTTGGACTAATTTTTGCTATAATTCAAGTTATAAAGTGTCTCGAAATGCATAAAACTATTTGAGATAATAGATTAATCGTATTATAATTTAGTCCTTCGAAATACATTAAATTAAAAAACATGAGACGACGTCATTCCATGAAAACCAATTCAATAACAAATTACTCTAAAGTTTAAACAAACAATTTATAAGAGATGTAAAAACAAATAAATTTAATATAAATCAAGATATGGAGTAAATTAGTTAGATTAGACTTTTAATCCTGCTAATTTCCTATATCCAATCTTTCAAATGGATTATTTTATTGCAATAGCCAGTTGTTAGGCTGTTAAGCTGTAAAAGTTGCTTGCTTATTTTTGATTGACAATCGGAAAACTACAGAATTCTTGTGTTGACTTTGAACCTGACATTTATGAGTGACTCTAATTGAAGTCATTTCTATAAATAAAAATAAATGCAAACAAATATTCGTCTAATGATTGGTCTCTAATAAGAAATCTTATGATTAATATTATATAAATGTATTCACTAATCATTTCTCAGTTTTTTTTTTCAAACAAATGATATCTCTGGGGAGAGAGAGAGAGAGGGAGAGAGAGAGGGAGAGAGAGAGGGAGAGAGAGAGCGAGAGAGAGAGAGAGAGATTTAATTATGAGATGCTTTCAATTCATTAGTGAATTGAAGATAAAAATGTGATACAAATAATATAATAATTTTAAATCTTTGGCAGTTTTTATTACTTTCGCACATATTTTCAAACAAATTATTAATTAATTTTCATTAATAAAACCCAAAATAAAAACCAATTTACGAATCGCTTTAATGCAATGATGCGGACGGGTCTCGACTTAGGCGGGGGCGTCTAGGAAGGGGGTATTTTCCAGAGCCTTCAGAAAAAATAGAAGGGAAACCAAGATAAAAATTTTCTGCTTCTCTTCACTTCGCTGGGGGATTATCTTAGTCAAATTTTTAGGGGGAGGTCCCTTCGAGCAAAAAATCCAAGGGGTATTTACCCTATACACCCCTTCCCCATCACTGCTTTTAATGTTTGAAAACGAATAGTAAACTCACCCTGATAAGCTGGAAGCTGCACCAATCACTGTAGAGACCTTTGCTTCTGAAGATATATTCTGCTGAAGTGGCCTTGTACTTTCGCGGACATGGATTACGGTTTTTGATGACTTCTACCTCCCGCTCCAAATCAAGTAAATCTCGAGTGTAATTATCTGTACTTCCAATTCGTATAATAACTCTTTTGTAATTCAAAATAAATTCTATGAATTTCTGTTAAATTGATTGCTAAGCCCTACCCTTCCTTTTCTCGAGGATCTAATGGTAGTCTTCCCCCGACATCAAGAGGTGAAGCGATTTTAGTGACGTAAACGTCATTACTCTCTTTCCACAGCTTTTCTCTGAATATTTCCAAAACGTCGTCGAATCGATTATTTTTGAACATATCGTCGATATTGAAGTTCACGAATTTCATCTGAATTTTAAACTATTGATAAACTATCACAATTTAGATTATAATTCTCACCTCCACTTCATATTTGGCCCTTCCTATCAACAAATTGTAAAGTTTTCAAATAATTAATCAAATGTATGTTTATATCAATTTATAAAAGTTAATTTATCTTATAAAATCATCCAGTTAATTGAAAATAATAATAATTAAAATGAACTATCTTTAAAAACAAACAAATGGCTCTCAAATTCAATAAACTAGCACACAAGTTATTTATTATAGAAGAGGAACTTGTTCCATTTTTAATCGCTTTTCATTTGCCTTATATTCTAATTACTTATTCAAAAGTTTCCTTCAAAATGTCAAATTAAAAATATATATCAAACCTAACCTAGGTATATTTAATTCAAATCAAAATGTCAGAGAACTTGTATAGATATATAATTAATATAACTGAAAACTTTCAGTTAAAAGCAATGGATAAAACCACCCTCTCCAACCTCTCCAACCTCTCCAACCTCTCCAACCTCTCCACCTTCTCCACCCTCTCAATCTTTTCTATCGGCCCGCCTTCAAAATAAATGGTTATATTATTCATTCAATTATTTTCTTAAATGTGATTTTTTGGATAATAAGACCGATTTTTACGGAAGTTTACTAACGAACAGATATATCGAAAGTCAATAAGAAGATTGAAAAGCGATTCCGACTCAATTAGTTTGGATATCATTCGAAATCTGATAGTTTTACAGAAAGATAAGACTTTCTCGAGTTGGACGACAAATGGCGTAAACAAATGACTTCAATATTAGTAAATAATTGATGAGATTTTAGTTTTTATTCGTTATCTAAACACAACTCGAGTCTCATTTTTCGCAGAAAATAATCAAATGTCGTAAAATTCAATTCAATTTGAAGTCAAAAAAAAAAAGAAACATGATCTAATGGATGACCTTACTCATTTATTGTCTTAAACTAAAAATCGTAGAGAACACGTCTTGAGAGAAGAGTTCCAGCTATTCCTTAATAAATAATAAGCACAAGAATTGGATTTATTTTCAGATTTCGAAAACTTAAATCACATTCAATTCAATTCCGATTATAGTTTCAAAAATGAAAAACTTTTGAAGATATGAACACTTATTCTAACAAAAAATTAAATTTTAATATTATTTGGTAAACATTAAAAGAATTGACCAAATTTTAAGTCTTTTCGAAGATATTATTATTAAAAATTTATATCGTCTCGCATTCAGTCAGTAGTCATATTCAATATATTTCTAATGTAATCCTTACTTATTATGTCTATAATCCGGAAGAAATGGAATTAAAATCATCTAATAATATAAAAACTATTTTAAATGAATAATTAATTCATTGTATAAACAATTTTCCCAAATTTGATCTCTTTTTTAGTAATTTTCAAACATTTAGTTTTATGTTTAAATGCGAAGAGTAGTCAATAAAACAGACATAAAATGAAAATAATTCTTAATTAATGATTTATAGTAATAAATATATAAATTTCAAAAAAATATTTATATTGACGTAAAGGGGTTATACATCTGATACCTAAGTGTGAAGTTTTAATGAAATATAAACTCCCTTGATAATTCACTAAAATAATATGTTTCTGTATTCTAATGAATCAACGAATTGTACAAAAGGGTTATTCATCTCTTCAGAATTTTTTTTTATAAATTGAGTATTTCATCGCTCGCTAGTCAGTCATTTTTAGAAAGCTAATGAGGTAGTGACGACCAGGGTCGTCCTGGTAGTTATATGCATAAAAACAATTTTTAGAATACTGGTCGATATCGTATATAATTGAAATCACATTTTTAATTCTCATTTACCTCTTCTTCAGAATTCATAATATATTTAACAAAAGAATCTGAATTTGATGTAAATTTTGTACAAATTAGCTTGGTATACTATGAGCCGGAGGATATTGAAAACAAGATCACTCGTTATTGTAATCGAAATGTTTGCGAAATATTTGTCTTAAGCCTTAACTCAACTCAATCTGATTGGTATTTATTTTTGTCTTTTCTGAGAATCATAAATATAAAGCCAACTCTGATCATAAATTAGCTTGCTCAATATCATCAATATTGCTATCGATAATAATGAATGGTTCGTTAACTCTAGGGTTAAGTGGTCATCTTGGCACAAATGACCAAACAATATGTCATAGAAATAGATGGAAAGGAATGTATGAAATGTATGCATACTTTCTCTTTTAATGACTCGAAATTTGAGAACATCTTTAATGGTTTCGTAATTGTATTGATTTATTGCAATCACTTCTATTTCGATGTCTCCGTCATCGTTGACAGAGGGGGAGCCATAGAGGTAAGCCCTCTCTGTGCCGTTCAGTTGCCTGTAGTGCATCCAAACGGGAAGATCAGGCATTCCATGTATGGACGCAATGAACTCGACTGCATTTCCCGACTCAAAAGCCTTATCCAAAGCATCGCTTGTGATTTGAAGAAAGAAGGCCTGAGTTGTGTACACATTATAGACGTCGGACACGTCTTTCTTGGCGTAGGTCTCTGTAAATCATAATCAAGATTGGGTTCGATAACGATATCCAAAATATAATATTAAATAATAAAGACCTTGAGATCCAACAAAAGAGACGGTTAATGAACTCAAAACTATTATCACTTCGACTATCATTTTCTGGGATAAAAATCTTATTAAAACTAATTGAATAAAAAGATGTCATATTATTACCAGAGATCTATTCAGATATTAACGCAAAACATGGGATCAGCGCAACCGCTCTCTCCATCCGATTTCTATTTTAAGCGCTAACCACTATTTATATCCATATCCAGAGCTTATGATTCAATTATTCCGGAGCTTACGACACAAGTAATCAAAAAAACTTATTTTGGATAAAATCTCGATTCCCTCGAAATTTATTCTTTCGATTCAATATTTTATTCATTTATAGATTTATTTACAAATTTATTCTCTTTTTTCACCAAAACGTGTAAAACGTTTTCAAGTTTTTTAACGAATGCATTGATGTCTTGTTTGGTGACACCGATGGCTGCGGCGGCCGTTATATAAGATTCCTTAAAGTCGGTGCAATGAGAGCCCCAATTCTTGAAATCATAGCCTCCGATAGTCTTAATCTTGCCATCAATGGCGACAACTCTTGTCCCGGATATACATCTCTTGAATAGCATTGAACCCAATTCTGAAGTATTGATCAAATTGTCGAACATATTGAGAGTCATTGCAATCGATATTTGGTTTGATTTGTTTTCGATAACATTTTCGTTGAATTTTTCTCCGATTCTAATCATCTGTTCCTTAAGATAATTATAATTTTCTTTCCGTTCTTTCAATAATTGTTTGTATCCATTGATCCCGAGATGTAATAAAGTGATTAAAACATCGAGTGATGGAGTACTGGAGCCGCGACCCGCATAGGTTTGGCCGATTTTGTCGAGGAATTGTTTATTGAAACCGGCAATTATAGAGCCACCGACGGGAACCATAAAGTTCTTGTCTGTGCTCTGAACAAAGGCATCAATTCGGCCAACTCTTGAGGACTGTTCCAACAAATGAAGACATTTGGTTGACTGCAAGCCATAGGCGTTGTTCACAATATGAGGAATCGATTTCTCTAAACATATCTTAGAGATGGTCTCCAATTGATCGGCATTTCGGGGCGCAAAACAAGAAGTGGTGGACAGAATGCAAACGATGTTCTCGTTTCCCAATTCAGAGATCTTTTGTTTGATTTGTTCGCAATCGGTTTGAAGTGAATTATTGTTTAATATTTGGTTATCGATAATAACGGGTATAAAACCTGCGGTTAATATACATTTAAAGCATGACTTTTGATCAATTCGGGGCCAAATCACATATTTAGCGTCGGGTCGGCTCTCCCTTAAGGCCAATAAAGAGAGGACGAGACTCATGCCGGTAGCCATCGGTACTATGAAACAGGAACTGGTGTTTGGGACCCCTACCGATCGGATTATATCGAGTACTAAACTATTAGTTAAAACATTGAGAAGACTTGAACCGATGGCTTTGGGCTGAAGTTCGCAAATATCTCCGGAACGACCGATTCCATGACCTAATCGATAATGTCTTCGCGCCACTAATTCCGACGCAAATCTGGACTCTCTTTCACCCAAACCATAGTTTGAGACAAAGTTATTGCTATCCATTAGAGACAAGCGATTGATTAGAAGTTCAATAGAAGAGTCGTCCCAACCATCGACCGGACATTTCCTGTGTCTCAACAAATGGTTTATTTGATTCTCACGGCTTGTCATCGAATCAAATGATTGGTCACTGACTGATGTCTTGAGAATATCATTGACTAATGATCTGAATGTTTCGTCCATTGATTTATTCGTTTAAATAAAATTTATGGGAATATCAAAGAAATTAATTACAATTAAAATAATTAATTAATTATCAAATATTAGATTAGTTTTGATTATATCACATGTTTTCACGCATTTCGTAAACATTGAACCAAATTTAGCTCAAACTTTATTTACGAATTAATTTCAGTACTTTTTTAAAATACTTAACTCTTCGTCAGAAATAGAGAACAACTACTTTTAAAAGGGAATAAAACGTTGGTTCAAATACGACAATAGTGTTATGTTTTGATTATTTGTTTGATAAAAGTTTTAAATTTTTGCAAGGTTATTTTTTAATTGTTTTTTATTGTCCTTTAATTATATAATTAGTCGTCCAATTTCTGGATCATTCATTTCTGGTGAATGGAGTCGACGGATGACATCGAACTGACATTAAATCAGCAGATTTTCAATCTTCAGTTGGATTTGGAGAAAAAGATTAAATCAATTGAATTGAATGAAATCGACGACAACTCTATTGAAATCGAAGAACTTATTTACAAATATTTGGATTATATTTTGTGGAACAAAGTGGTGACAATCGATGACTTTGGAAACGGTATGACTTTCTCTACTTCTTTATTAATCTGAACTGAGCTCAGAAATGGCCTCAAATGTCACAAATGCCTATCAAAGAGTTAATTCCAGGTTTTCTCATATTATTCGTCAATTCATTCAAATGATTGATTTGATTATTCAATCTGTGATTAAGCGCTCTTAACATCTATAATAAGTTAGCTAGTACATCTATACATATATACATATTTTCTACATACTTCACATTTAATAATCTAAAACAATATGTTATTGCGATAGACCTAGTTTATATATAAGCTGCTCTTAATTCGAGTTCACAGGGATTTATTACATGATATAGTTTTAGAAAATAGACCTTGATCAAGATTATTCAACCCAGTTTATGTTGACATATAATAAAAAGCTATTATATAAATCAATATTTGATTGATATGAGGTATCTCTAACACCTCCTTAGTTGAAAACCTTTTGGGGAATTTGAACTTCAATTGGTGAAAGTTTCTAGAATTATCTAGGTCTAATTACTATTATATTTGAGAAAATGCTAAAATATTTGGAAATTTATTGCAATTCTTGAGTTTTACACTCAATTTATTTGCGATTATTTTGAAATTAAGTTATATTTAATAAATTTCTTTATTTAATATACAATATATTGATATAAAACAAATTCTTTTTATTTATCCAATAATTCTATAAAAGTGTTTATAAATAATTTTGATAACTGAGTGATGTCTGAGTCAGTCATTGATTCAGTTGTTATGCGAGTCGTGGGCTTCGACTCCACTGTAATGCCAGAGGAATGCCTTTTAGTTAACGTTTAGTTTTTTTTCTCAGAAGTCGATTGGATTAACGTTGAGAACAGACTTTCGTTACGCAAACATTTGATTGGATTAGTTGTTGTCATCGACTTCTTCACCTATTGTTGCATCAATTGTCTGCATATTTTACCGAAACTCAGACAATTTGAGAGACAATTCGAGTGCCAACCCGTGGCTGTGGTTGGAGTCCATTCCCCCAAATTTGAAAATGAAAAAGATATCAAGAATGTTTGCGATGCTGTCCTCAAATACAATATCGAGCACCCGATAGCCAATGACCCGACCGCCAAAGTCTGGTCCAAACTAGAGGTCCAGTGTTGGCCCACTTTAGTAATTTTAGGGCCGAATAACCAAATTCTGTTCACTTTGATCGGTGAAAATAGTGTTCACCAATGGCTTGAGTTATACACCAAGACTTCAGTCAAGTATTTTGAATCCAAAGGACTTTTAGTCAAAGAAAATAAGTCTAAAATTCCCCTCAAATTACTTCGAAATAGTTTTGATAAAAAATTGTTGGGCTTTCCCTCAAAAGTGAGCGCTTCCAAAGACCAAGAGTTGATCGCTATTTCTAACCCCAGATATCATAATATAATTATCGCTTCAAATAATGGACTCATTAATCATATAATCGGTGGAAATGAGTCGGGTTTTAAAGACGGCTCCTTTTCTAGTGCTCGGTTTAATGGCCCGAATGGTGTGGTTTGGGCGGACAGTCAGACTCTATTTGTTGCCGACACTGAGAATCACGCCATCAGAAGGATTGACATAAATAATGAAACTGTCATTACTTTAGCCGGAAATGGAAGGCAAAGCGATGATACCATTGGCGGCAAAATTGGTTGTCAACAGGGATTGAATTCGCCCTGGGATCTCGCACTCGATAAAAACAGGCACTTATTTATAGCAATGGCGGGCTCTCATCAGATATGGGTCTTAGCCCTTGAAAACGACACCAAAATATTGAACAAATTATACCCAAAGGGCTGTTGTATTAGTATAGCTGGCGATGGAACGGAACAGAATCGAAACAATAGATATCCACATAAAGCAAGTTTCGCACAGCCTTCCGGACTGGCATTGGATGAAAAAAATAATTGTCTTTTCGTCGCCGACAGCGAAAGTTCTTCCGTTAGATCTGTTGATACAGTGAGTGGTTGTGTCTCTGCTATCGTTGGCGGCGATAGAAATCCTCAAAATTTGTTTGCTTTTGGAGATAATGACGGAAAAGGAGTCGAATGTCGTTTACAGCACTGCCTCGGAATTTGTTTCGATGATATAAATCAGTGTTTGTTTGTGGCCGACAGCTATAACCATAAGGTTCGCCATTTATTCCCTTCTTTTCCTTTTAATTGATTCCATTATTTTATTTCACGATTTATTTGTTTTTGAAAAAGATTAAGAAAATCGATTTATTGGCAAAAGAGTGTCAAACTATTGCCGGCACCGGATCTAAAGGGAATGCCAGTAATTGCAGACTTTCTGAATGTCAATTCAATGAACCGAATGGTTTGTGTCTAATAAATGGCTCGAAAAATATTCTTCTGACCGATACTAATAACCATAGCCTTAAACTCTTGGACTTAGAAAACGATTTAATAAAAGAATTCAATTTATTTGAAGTAAAAACTGAACCAAAAGTCGATTCACACAAATCATTAGAAAAGAGAAAAATCGATTCCAGTATTAAATTAAATGCAATTAATTTGAGCCCAAAAAACAAACTCAAACTCCGACTTAAATTAGATTTTGGGGAAGAAATTAAACTCACAAAAGACGCAAAACATTGCTTTGTTTTTGAAAATCCAGGTCTGATATAACCCTTTATTTATATATCGATTTTAATTCTCATTCGTTTTTCAGATCCAAAAATATTCTGTATTTCTCACAATTGTCTGGAAATAGAAGACTTGGAACTATTGTCCGAATTTTGGTTAATTGTAAGCAAAGGAATCAGTGATCAAATGTTGAATAAAAGCTATTCTCTTATTATTGAACTTAAATTAAATTTATGTAATTCTGAACTCAATTATTGTAAACAAGTTTTAATCGAATTTGTTTTACCACTTGTTTTATGTGATAATCAAAGTGAAGACACTTTGATCGAAGACCTGCCCCTCGATATCAAACGACTCAATCTTTAACTGTTTTAATCTTTTTTTATACAACATTTTAAAATACATTTTCTTAAATCTAACGAATGCTTAAATAATTTTTAATTAATTCAATGGATTTTTGTCTGAAATAATAAATTAAATTAATATTTATTTAATATTCAACTGATTATTATTATTATTATAATTTAGTCTAAATTTAATGATGTCTTGTCTTCCAATTGAGTTGCGATCGAAAAAATAAAACAATTTTAAGAGTTTGTCATCTTTTGTGAGACTTATTTGAGAATTAGTGGTAATCTTCTAACGAATGTTCACTTTTTCGTTGATTGTTAGGCAATAATATAATTATTAAAATAAATTCTTTCAATGGATAGACATTGTGTCGAAATATTCCTGACATTTGTTCGTCGCTTATCTCGATTTTTCAGTCTTGCAAAATATGAAATTTTGATTGGCTTTAAGTTTAAATAAAGACCTGTCTTATCTGATTTCATACAGAATGGAATTAGTTATGGGAAATATGTAAAAATTGTTTATCTAAAGGGAACGAATGAAAAGAAATTCAGAGCAAATCTTTGAATATTTCAATAGAAAGTTATAAAACAATAATAAAGTGAATGAAACGGATGTTTGCCATCATTTGAACCAAATTTTGTTAATTGATTTCTAAACTTAAAGTCCACTTAAGGAATAAATTTAAGGCATTCTTCCCATAAAACGGATCCGAGTTTTGTTTGAAATGAGTGAAAAAATTGTTGACATATTGCGGTTAATGTATTCAAACAACCAGTCGCTCGACTTTTTTCTGCATTTCATTCAGGATATCGAAAATATTTTAAAACAATCTAATCTTTGTTTTTATATTTATTTTTAGATTAATTTTAAAAATTAATTCAATTGAAGGCCATTTCAGTGATTCGTTGCTTAAGTTTAGAGGAAAGTGTCGAAGAAATTCAAATTTTATTAAAAAAAATAGTCGTTTAAGTAATTCGAGACAAAAATCAGTCTCAGAAGAGATATGAAGTTTTGACAAACGTTTTGTTGAATATTAATAATCAAAATATTGTGATATTAGAGTCACAACACTCAGAACGAGGACATCATATTCTTCCGGGCATTCAATTAGTGAAATGCTCTGTCATTTCACTACTTTTTGTCACTTTTTGTTGATTTAATCTATTTTTTTGTGTCGAAAACAATTGAGTTTTTAAACCAAAATTCATTTGATTGGAAAAATTTGATCTAATCGTGGAAAATGATTAAACGGGAGTAAGTTTTAAAATTAATCACTTATTTTCATATTTTTGAATTATTGTAAATTAAACTTGATAAATAAATTGTCCTCGATTTCAATGAATTGGGCGATTTGTTTGACTAGAATTTCATGACTTGTATTTCATAGAGAATTAAAATCAAAGTACTTTTTGTGTAAAACTTAGGTTGAGATTGAGATGAGCCAAATCTAAACCCGGATATTTGTCTTCTAATCTAATTTAACCCATTTTTTGAATTTTCTTCTGATCCGTGAGAATCATATTAAATGAAACTAAACTTTCCTTCAATTTTCAATGACATGACATTAGACTCAATTGAAATAACTCTTCGGATATCAAACTATTAGTTAAATATTTGCCTTTTTCTCGATATTTGCCAAAAAGACTGAATTATATGTAAGTATTCGTTAAAATTGTTTGAAAATTATTTAAAATATTCTTTTGGTTATTAATCAATATTTGATTCAAATATTGATTATTCGGAACATTTTTGAAATTATTGTCTCAACTAATTCAGTGATAAATGCGATAAATTTGATAACTATGCGAACAAATAAATGAAACTTGCTCATTTAAAAATTGTCTTTCATCAATAGT
>JAQGBD010001075.1:0-19374 GCA_034698165.1 Punctoribates punctum | reverse complement strand
CAAAGTCTTATTCAATGAAAAAACAACATTCCGTTTGAAAATCGAGAACTAATTAAAGAACTCAAACAAAATGAATGAAAATCGAAAGTATGAAAAAAATTATTATTTTTCAAAAGAGTTGTAATTCTTTTCTTTTTTCAATCCAATTGACAGCAAAAGTGTAGTATTTTTAGGTAACGCTCTGTTGGATATATCCGCCAAATGTGACCAAAATTTATTAGAAAAATATAAACTCAAAGTCGATGACAACTGTGAGGCAGAGGAGTGGCAGTTACCCATCTTTGACAAATTGCTGGCCAAACCGGATGTGATCACGACTCCAGGTCTATTCCACAAATTTTATGCTATAAAAGTTCAAACTTGTTAAAAGTCTAATTTTTCTGAAGGCGGGTCAGCCCAGAACTCCGCCCGAATAGCACAACAAATTTTAACCGACAAAACGGGATCACAATCTGTATATTTCATAGGATGTGTGGGAAAGGATAGAACCGGACAGATATTGGAGAGAATGGTTCTCGAGGGCAAAGTGAGGACACTTTACTACTATCATCCAGAGCTTCCAACAGGAGTGACCGCAGGAATGGTTACTTCTGATACAAATCGCACACTTATGGCAAATATTGGGGCCTCTAAAGCACTGCCACAAGAATTCCTTGAATCAAGTCTTGTGAGAAAAGCATTAAACAAATCGATAATACATTTCATTGAATCTTATTTCATAACACATTCACCGATGACTGTCTTCTCGTTGGCGAACACCAGTCAGGAACTGAACAAAAATTTCTTTCTCTCCCTTTCGGCCACATATGTAGTGAACCAACACTTCGAAGAATTAATGCATTTAATGCCATACACTGACGCCATTTTCTGCAACAGTTACGAAGCGAAGACTTTTTATAGCCATTTAACAGGAGTCAAGTCCTCTGATATCGAACTGATCGCCAAATCAATCGCCAAAATCGAAAAATCAAAACAAAGCGATCACTTGTGGACTGATATCAAAAGATGTGTTTTTATAACTCAAGGCTCAGAACCGGTAGTTGTGGCCAAATATATCTCTAATGAAGAAGTTGTTATTGAAAAATATTCTGTGCCTCCAATTGAAGTCAAAGGCGATACTATTGGAGCGGGCGATGCATTTGTTGGTGGAGTTGTCGCACTTCTGGTTTGTGGGCACAGTATTGGAGAGGCTGTTAATTACGGTATAGAAATAGCAGGAAAGGTGTGTCAGAATAGGGGTTGTCTTCTATGATAAAGTTCTTCAGATTTTTAATGAATTATAAAAACTCAGTTTTTGAGTAAATTTATGCAAATTTTTATTAATATTTCAAATGAGAGTCCAATCAAAGTATTGGCCAAACGTTTGATTATTTTACAATTGATTCTTACTTTGGATTAAATTAATAAATAGTTTCAATATTAGTATTAAAGATATAATACATTTCAAATGTGTGAAAATTGGGCTCAGATTTGGCTCCGAATGGAATTTATTCGCTTTTAATAATCGGTTCTTTGGGTCTATCCTCTCGTCGTTCCTCTGATGTAAGTCTATTCCTATTTCTATTTCTGTTGCGATTCCGTCGTCTTCTCCTTCTCTTTGGGTTTGAAGTCTCTTCAGAGTCAGGGTTTGAGACAGTATTGAGTTTTCTTTTGTCGGGTCTTCTTCTCCTACGCCTTGGGGGCCGACTATTAAGTTGATTTCCCTGAGCGCCACTCCTCGGAGGGCTGTCGTCTCGAGATCGTGGCGGTAGACGCCATGGAGAGGGCGGTCGGCCACTGACGGGACCCTGAAATGTGTTGGAACTATAGACAGCCTCAGATCCGGGCTGTTGTGGATATCCCTTAAACTTTAATAAGTGATGTCTGACGTAATTGAATGAGAGGAACGACACCTTACACTCCAGACAGACGTAAGCGTCGTTTCCGATCCCGTCTTTGATTCTGATTCCGTGCCTAAGAAACTCGTATTTGGTTTTTAAGTCCAATTTCTTGAGTTCTTGTTTTCGGGCCAACACTATGGCTATATCAGTGACCTGTGCGGTGGGTATGACCAGAGATCTGTCCAATTCGTCGGCATATTTGCCAGACTTTTGGTCGAAGTGGTCGAGACCTCGGGTGTGTTCGAGGGCTGACTCCATTGTCTGAAAGCATTCTTCGCATACTTTACACAAATAAATGTCAAAATTGAAGTTCTGTTTGACTTCAACGCCCTGTCGTCTCAACTCTTCCAGTGATTCCTCTCTGAGTATAATATTTCGGCTTTCGATAAGTTTTTCCATAATATAATTCGAGTCATGATTTGACGTATAATCGTTGCTGTAATCGGTCGTCGGGTCAGAGCTCCGAATCGGGTCAGTGGTCACCGATTGATAACTGTTTGTATTGCAGTCATCGTTGGTGTTGTACTTCGGCTCAAAACTCAACCCATTTTCCGAGTATTCGACGACTTTGTTGGGACAGTAGGACAGACGCCAGTCATAGTCCGATGGCTGCGACGAAGACATTCGTCACGATATTGATATGCGAAGCGATTGAAGACAACTGAAGACAACTGAAGACAAATATCAAAATTAAAGTAAAGCCATTTGTTTACAAAAATACCAGAAAACCAGTGACTCAACCAAACCATTAATTACGTCAATAAACGTCATAACCAGTCATCCCCTCAATTATTGTATTGACTTTTTACGTATTTGATGATTAATATTGAAAGTTTATTTGCTTGCTCATTTTGCTCATTTGCTCATTTTCTAATGTAGTCTAATTAATAATGAATTTTGTAGAATAGTACCTTTCTCCATTCTTCAACTATGAATTATTTTTTTATCAGAATTAATGGAAATCAATAAAGAATTAAAAAATATATTTTTATTATTCAATATATAAATGAATAAATTAATCAATCATAACAGAAAATACCATGGTACTTATTTAAGTCGCAAACTATTGCAGATAAAGTAGATATATAGCACAACCAGACTATAAAGTAGAGAACAAGCAATAAAAAAGTTATCCAAAACCAAATTCAAATTGATAATGGTGATTTAAGAAATAATGATTAATTCTATTGTAAATACTCTTGGCCATTACACTAGATTTTCTAATTTAAGGCACAAATAGATTGGAATTTTAAAAGAAGATTATTGTTTTTGGTTTTGGACATCAATTATCTGCAGGTCTTTAGTTTTTTGGAGTTTTTGTGGTCTCTTCTGATCTCTTTTGTGGTCGACTTTCACTTCTTTGACGCGAAGTTTTGATAACTTTTTTCTTCTGTTTGTCGGACTTATTGGCGGAAACGTGAGTCACAGACTTCTTGGAGTCCAATCCGAAGCCCATTCCCATATCCATGCCATACATGTGGTCCATGTCAACCATTGGGTGTTTCATAGGTAAATGTATTTCTTTCTTTACCACTTCAACAATAATGGGCTTCTCTTTGATATAAGGGACGGCCACATACTCCTTGACCGGATACGGGACGAACTCAATCTTAGGTTTTGGTTTAGGAGGAGGTTTACAATTTGGAACGGCCACACTGTTATCAATTGAAAAAGTAAACTTGTTCAATTTTGTTCATCTAATAAAAAGGTATCATATATTACACAGTATTGCCTTTTTTGCCGCCATCTTTGACCAATCCGGGTGGACAGCCCCCTCCGTTGCCAAATACAATCCTTTTGAATAGAAAGCACACAATGAAAAATCAAAATTATCTTGGTTATCCATAATATTCTCACGTATTTCCTCCATATTTATGGTTCTTTTTATTGGTGATTATAGCAACCTGACCAAGAGCTATACAGAATGGTTAATTAATGCATAATTTTCATTAAAAAATAAAATTACCGAGGTAAAAATTTGACACAAAAATCAAAGCAAACACTATTGAAAATGTTTTGGAAAAGCTCTTCATTTTGAAAATCTTGAATTCACAGAAAAAGATTAAATATATTTTCAAATGACGAGAATTGAATACAATTTGAATGTTTATATAGGTATCACTTTTCGGGTAAAATCAGAAAACAAACACAATTTTGTCTAAAATATTGTTAAACGAGTGACAAACCATTCAATAGTTTCGGCCCTAAAAGTGTTTTTGTAATTAAGACTAAATATTATAATAATTTTTTTTAGGAAAAAAAATATTTATTCAAACCATTGATTCGAAACAAAAACAAAAGTTATTCCGATCTTTGCTGGAGTTAGTGATCAGTGAAGTTTAGCTTTTTATTAATTAACTCATTCATATTGATTTATTTCAACAAGGTACAATTTGAGTACAACATTAATTTACACATTTTTCAATATTAAGCTATAAATGATATAAAATATGAATAATATTCCGAATATTTGATTAATTTTGAAATAATTAATAAAAGTGTAAAAACTATTGACTAAATGTCAACCATTTGATTGTTAAGCTTTAAAGTGATTATCTCTAAGACTTAAATCACATAAATTGAGGCAAATTTAGATAATAAAACAAAAAACAATTAACCGATCATTAATTTGATAGCTTACAAATATTGCATGGTTAATTATACTAAATCTTTCGTCATATTATCCTGAATTTGTTTTTCCGGGTTTTCACTATTTTATAGGTAATATATTGAATGTTCTTGGTTATTGTATAATTAATAATTAAACAATTATATTAAAGGGAGCTAAAAACTAAGTTACCATGGTCATACTTGTGAATAATAGATTAACATTTAAGACGTTTTTAAATTAGAGAACATTTTATTAAATGAATTGTTATAGAATGAAAATACATGGAATGAATAATATATTTAAGCAAGGTGATAATTGTAATAATGCGGTAGAAAATTGAGAGAATCTTGCAAAAAGTGTTCACTTGCTGTTTGGGGTATTCCTTTTGGGCACAGAATCTGTTGTTTTGTTCCGATTCGATGTCATTTGTTGTTTGGTTTCGTCCTTCGCCTCACTTTTGCGTTCATTTCTTCTTATATTTCGTGAATTGTTTACAACTTTTCTCTTAATTTTCTTTACGTTTGACTTCTGATTAGTCTTCACAAAAATCTCTGATTTCTTGGTATCCATTCCAAAACCCATTCCCATATTCATTCCTTCGCCATAATCCATGCCATAAGAGTCCATACTTGACATTTGAGGTGTCATAGGCATTGTCATATCCATAGCCATGTGAGGATCAATATCCATAGGCATCCCCATATGCATATCAGTTTGAATGGGCATGGCCATTTTTTTCTTTTCAATAAAAATGGGCTTTTCGTGTATTACGGGAATGTATTCCTTCACTGGATATGGCAGAGGAATGAATTGGACCTTCTTCATTGGAATCTTTTTCTTTTGACAGTTGGGTAGAGCCAATCTGTTACCAAGATTCAAATGAAGGTCATTTCATTTATATTTGCATTAAATTAATTTATCAGGATAAGTTATCCTTAACTCACATATTTTTACTTCCACCTTGCTTGATGATACCAGGTGAGCATCCCTTTCCACCTCCAATTACAATTCTAAACAAAGAATCAACAATTAGATGTGTCTAGGTTATTTAACTAACATGTCGCTTTCATGTTCATGAGGACCACCCGACACAAATATGTTTTCTATAAAAAAAAATCGATTCAATCAATTAATATATTACATTTAGCATAACATTACCATGGTAGATATTGAAAACAAAAGTCAAGACAAATACTATTGAAAATTTGTTGAACAAGTTTTCCATTATTTTTGTTTTTTGTTTTAATCGATTAAATAACGAAAATATTCAAAAAAGTAAAAAAGAAAAAAAATCAAAATGTTTTTATAGTAATGTTTTTGTGCGAAATATCGGAAATATAAGAAATATTTTGCCACAAAATCATTTAAATCAGTGGAAAACCATTGATTGATATTTAATGGAATTTTCAGTGACTAATGTAATACAAATTTATTTTTAATAGTGTTTTGGATAATATATCTTAAAAATATGGTAATTAATAAAACCAGACAACGATTATTGATTGTGTCCCATAATTTATATCCCTTTCACACATTGTTAGGTTTGACATGGTGATTTTCAATCATTTAATTCAGAATAAACAGTTATTTGCTAATGAAAGACAAATTCAATTTTATTGATGACAAGAACATTTGAACAACAAATATGTCAAGAATTTGCAATATTTGAATGATTTTCTAACACAGGATTCACAGAATATTATTTGAACTTGCTTATTGCTTAGAAGTTTAAATTAAATGTGATAACTAGCTATTACTGAAAATTCGAAATAGTGCTCATTTTATTCGCTTATATAATAATGTTTATTGATTTCAAAAAGTTTTCAAAAAATATATTTGTATTCAAAAGTTTCCAATATTTGATTGAATTATAAGTTTTTAATTAAAATAATTTTCTTTAATTTGTGAAATAAATACATAAATAGCATAAAACAAATTATATAGATGTTTATAAAAGTGTGAAAATGATAAATAAAGTTAACATGCTTAAATTATAGTTATTGGATAATAAATTACAGACAATTACATTGTGAGAACTCACATATGAATAGCATAACAATTGTTACACACCATTGATCCGAAGACAACAAAACTGATGGCAGACAATTGATAATAAGACATACCAACCAAAATACACACAAAAATCAACTAGATAACATAATAAACATTGATTTTCAAAAGAGATAATGAAAAACAAAGAATAAAAATAAGAGTTTTACGGTTTTTCTAAAGACTTGTTAATATTGTCAACAATTTTCTTGAATTTAGATTTAGAAGGCTTTTTGTGATCTTGCTGCTTTTTCGGGTCTCTTCTTTTGGGAGCCATTTGTGTAAAAACTTTCATGCTATCCATTCCGGACATATGGCCGTAACCCATATCCATCATAGGCATGGAGTCCATACGCATATTCCCTCCGTAGTCCATTTTCATTGGCATAGAGTCCATTGCCATACCCCCTCCGTAATCCATTTTCATTGGCATTTCCATTGGCATATGAACAGGCATTTCCATAGGCATGTGCATGGGCATTTGCATCATAGGCTGTTTAATTTGGACCACTATTGGCTTTGGGTCCTCTTTCATAACTGGCATGGGCACATACTGCTTGACAGGCATTGGCACAGGGATATACTCCTTTTTGATAATCTTCTTAACACCTTTGCACTGTCCCACAATAACCCTTTAAAGTAGCAAGTACAGATGCATTAAAACCAGCAACAAATTGCAAATCAAAACTTACATATCTTTAGACTTTTTGCCGCCGTTTTTAATGACAGTAGGACTGCATCCCTTACCTCCTCCAACGATCAATCTATCAAGATATTTTCTTGTAGTCTTAAACAGAATCAATCTAGATCATATATACTTACAAATCTTGTTTGTTTTTACTCCTCTTATTTGTCATATAAATGATACCACCGCCTCCTCCCCCACCTCCACCCTTGTGTTCTTCTTCTTCTTCGTGTTCATCAGTGAATAATCCTTAAAATATTCAAACAAATAAACTAGTTCATTTTCAACATTTCTAAAAAATATGGAAGAAATACCGAATTTAAAATTTGAGGCAAAAATCAAAACACAAAATAATATAAACGTTTCGGATATGAAATGCATTTTAAAACTTAATCCTTTGATAACTGATTCTGATTTTCAGTACATCCTAAGTATTGCGGGTTTTTTCAGTGCATCTCTTTTTATATGAGTTTTACCTAATTTTTATTTTTATCTTTCAGTGAATTTTAGAATAATAGCTATTAACCGATTCTTTTGTTTTTTAAAAAAAAAATGAAGAATAAAAATGAATTTCTTGAGAAACTAATTGAAAGAAAAGGAAAAAGTTTCGCTTTTGTGACTAAAAGTGACTAAAATTAGTTTATTTCAAAATTATTATAATCTAACGAAAGAAGAAAATCAATTTTTCTGTACTGAAAAACCCATTATTGGAGTATTAATGGGATTAATGGAGAGAAACACTCGAAAATTGTTAATTAATAGTTTCAAAACACTAATTAACTAATGAGTAGTGAATCGATTCACTACTCAAAGACGATAATCGAATTGGTTGTCGTTTTTTACTCGAGAGCATTGAATTCTTGATCAATGACCATGATCAAATTCAGTTTTCAAGACTACTAAATTTGTTTAAATTTCTAATTATAGAAAAAGAATATCCTTGGAATTCATGTCTATCAATAAAAGGAGGGATCGCCAAAGGACTATAGCCTATAGCTTTGGGGGCCATATAAAACCGAAAATTTGGCAAAATATCCCCTTGGATGAAAAAAAATTGAGTTTAGATGTAATTTAACCCACACCCCCTGAGTCCCTGAGTTCGAAGAGCTTGACGATATCTGATTAAAAAATTTGAAATGATTCTTGTTAAAATTAAATCTGGAAATTAGCAATCTCAATTCCTAAAGATGAAGGGTCATTCTCTTTCATTGAAAACAATTCGAAATCAATTACTTTCACTCATTAGTCAAAGTTATTAATAAAAATCTTTAAAAACAGTTTATTATTAATCTGGGAATTAATGTTCCGAAACAAAACACAAATATTTCCCAAATTGTTAACTATTTTTATAAATTCATTAAAGACTTATCCGATGATTGCAAGAACCAAATAATTTTTATAAGATTTCGCCACCAATTGAGTTATTTATTCAAAACGATTGCACATTAAATAACTTGTGATTAATATAAATATTGATTAAACAAATATATGAACGAATATATAGTTTTACAAATTTGACATAAATTAAAACATAGAAAAACTGCACAAAAAAATACAAATCAATTAAAAAAATTACAGACAAAAGACATATAATTAAAGGACTCATACTTAGGAAAAATGGGTTTAAAACACACAAAACATTAAACAATTAGTCATTTTTGGACACTTTTCTGACTCTTTTGAACGTCTTCTCTGACCTTTTAGAGGACTGTTCCTGAAGTTGCACTCTTTTCTTGAGTGGAGGCACCCGAGGGGTAGGAGTAGTGGTGTTATCATTGTTTTCTGGTTCGGTGTGAATCACCGACTTTTTGGTGTCCATTCCATACATGCCTCCCATATGCTTCTTCATTGGCACCGGAATATACTGTTTGACAGGCACTGGAATTGGAATGTACTCCTTCTTGATCTTCTTTTTATAGTTACATTCTCCTAGGATAAGCCTACGAAATAACACCAAGTTAATCTTACTGACTAGCATTCATTTGAATGTAAACTTACATATCTTTTCCTTTATAAGTATTCTTGATTACTGTGGGACTACATCCCTTCTGCGTAATCAGAAGCCTAGAGCAAAATATTTATTTGTTAAGACTTCGGAAAAGAGTGGAAATGATTAAAATACTTACATATCATTTGGTTTGTTTCCAAGAGGACTCGGCTTATTATTGCTGATATAGACTATACCTCCGCCTCCGCCATACATTTTGCCCATCGGTGAGCCTATTCGACAATTGATTCAGAGTTTGGTCAATCAAGTGCTGATAATATTACCGAAATCCAGATTTGAAATGAAGACTAAAACACAAAACAATGAGAATATCTCTGAAACAAAAGGCATTTTAGAACTGAATTATTGAAAATACAAAGAAATGTTTTATTTGATTGAATAGATTTTTGGTAAGAAATGAAAGCTTTTATGTAAATACCGTTTATATAAATATTGTCTAAAATTTTTATTTGTTTGTCTTTTTGTCAAATTAAGCGAATTTTCGTCGAAATCAAAAAAAGAAGAAACAAAAAACAAATATTTGAATTACAATACAAGTGATTAAAAACGACTTAAACCCTTTCTCTTAATGTCTTCATTACCGAAGAGGAAGTGCTATAAATATGTGAATAGATTGGAAAGTGTAGCCAATTCTCCAAAAATTAGAGCTTAAGGAAAGGAAACTCATTATTGCTATTCAACAAAATTGGATGAAAAATAAAATCAAAAACTTTCTTAAATGAGATTATCTAAAAGACTATCATTAAGTCTATTCCTCGATGTCTTGCATCAGTTCTGTAGCCAAATATCAATGATTTATCAGAACAATCAGTGAAGCCCTCAATCATTATCTAAATTATGAAAAACTGGTTTAAATGCTTACAAAAGTGAAAACTATAATAATTTTCGAATAATTCTTTTCCTTTAAATTATAGAAAACTATTATTTTTATTAGTTTTGCTTCAATAGAGTTTCCGAAACATTTTTTTCACACAGAAATAGTCAATTCTTTTCTTTGTTTTGACAAATATTTCGTGACTTTTCTCCGAATTCTTTCCTCGAATATAATTAAAAATTAATAAAATTTGATTTTCGTGTAAAATGTCTGTTAATATGCGTTAATTTTAATCCAGTTTTCACTCTTATAATTATTGATAAAAATAAATCAAATTATCGTTAGTTGAAAATCAGTTCTTCCTATTGAATGAGAGCCTACTCTTGCAATAAATGTTTTTATGAAATCATGTTTTCTAATACTTTAATGACTTTAATAATTGTTATTTTGAAAGTTGCAAAACATTTGTTGTAATCAACAATTTCTTAATTCGATTAAATGTGTTAACAAAATGTTGTTTTCTTTTTCTAAAAATAGATTTGTTTTCAAAATATATCCGATATTCCATACAATGAAAATTTGATTAATCTGTTCGGTGTTTTTGAACTAAATCAGTAATGCCCAAGCATCTTTGGTCAGGGGAGGGGGGTCAAGATAAAAATTTTCTTGTTTCCTCTGCTGGGAGAGGACTTTCTGTCAAAATTTTAGGGGCTCTTAAATATTTGAGTATTGCCCCTCCTTTGGGCATCACTGGAATTAAATATCGATTGACAGTTCCTTTGATTAATTGAAAATAATGGCATTCCTGGTAATAATGTCATTAATCTTAATTCATTGCAATTAAATTTTTATTAAATATTTAAATATTCAAATTCTTGTTCATCGATAAAAGGGTTAAAGCATTTGAGGCAAAAATTTAATAATAATTAAGTTTAATTAAATCCTTTTCTATTGTTAGTCAGTTTGATTAAATTTTATCTTGACACAACTTCATATTCATCAACAGCAAAGTCCACAAAACAACATTAATCAATAATTTAACTAAAAATGAGCTAGATATTGATGATACATTTTTTTTTAATTTATTGCTCATAATTTTAACTTAATTCAAGATTCAAATTATTTTTCGCCTAGTTATAGCAGTGAAATAATTAAAAACGACCATGTTTCGCACTATGACTGGTGCCAAATTGAGTGCTCAAAGAGAGAAATGACCACAAACCAAAAGTTCAGAGCCAAGGTGTGATCCAATGATAAGATATTAAAATTTATGACAATTTTAAAAATTTAATTTCAAAGCCAACTGTTATTTGCATTAAGTTTTGTTGTTTTGAAATTTCAATCAAAGTTTGCAATTATTCCGATTAACGGGTTTTTTATCGAAATATTTCGCAAAGAGAGCGAAAACCGAGTCTCAGTTTAGCCGAAAGTGATTTGCATTAATTGTTTGATTGTCTCTTATCTGAAGTAATAATTATTTAAATGTGTTTATCCTTCGGACAAAACAAACTTTAGGGCAAAATTTGTTTATTGAAAACGCCTTCGAAAACAAAACTCCAATTCATTTAATACTAAATCGTTATTACTTTCGATTTCGAAGAAGTCCTCCAAAAAAATCAATGCATTACTCGTTAAAAACAGAATATTCTGATCATAATTAGACTATTTATCTATTTATCCATAAATTCATAGAAAAGTGTGGTTTATATCAAGGATTGGAATAAAAAATTCATTACTCTATTTGTTTGTTTGGTATTTATTTCTCAATTCAAGGATTAATAAACGGATTTTAGTATAAAAAGTGATCACAAACTCAGAATTGAATCACAACTCAAACTTTTAAGACTTTGTTTAATAGTTTTAAGACTAACGCAAATCCCAAACAATGAACGCTTTGGTAAGAAATTAGTTTTTATTTGATTTTTCATTCAATTAATTCAATTGTTTTTCTGCTTTCAGATTGTTTTGTCAGCTCTGGTTTCGGCCGCCGTTGCCGTTCCCCACAATACAAGACTCATCGACAACTATGGCTCAGGCTATGGCTCTGGTTATGGCTCAGGCTATGGCGAAGTCAGAGTTTTGTCCAAATCTTATGACGAGCCCCGATATATCAGCAGATCTTATGATGAGCCAAGATACATCAGCAAGGCCTATGCCCAGCCTGAACTCTCTTACGGTTATGCTGCCCCCGTGGCTGAGCCAGTCTATGCCAAGGCATACACCCGCCCAGTGTCCACCCATTACTCAATCAGTCACGACGTGCCATCCAAGTCGTACCACCAGCCAATCCTCACCAAGTCTTATGACGCCCCCAGAATGGCTTATGGTTATGGTCATCAAGTGGTGAGAAAGGCTTACGCTCAGCCCATTCTGACCAAAGCTTATGCCCAACCAATCCTTCACAAGTCATATGCTGAGCCAATTCTGAGCCGATCATATGATGCCCCCATCCTCCACAAGTCATACGACGCCCCCATCGCTGAGCCCATCCAAATCACTAAAGCCATCGTCAATTTGGATGCCGACTATGGATACGGAAAAGGATATTAAAAGTCGACATTTCCTCAAATTTTCCGAACATTTATTGCTTTGAATCGGAAAATGTTTTTTCAAAATTCAAAGCATAACTCAATTTGTGATTTTTTCAAATTTTATTTCTTACTAAATGTTGTAATAAACTACAGATTGTATTGAAATTGAATGCAAATAAATAATTGTTTATTAAAAAAATTTAAATCATTACTTAATTAGAAGAGGTATCCGAGTTGAACAAGGTTAAACATTTATAATTAGATTAAAAATCCAATGGAATTTGATTTGGTCACTAAAAGTCTCACAATAATCAGATGTGAGCTTGTGAGGCAGCCAATGGACCTAGATCCAAAATTTGATTATGGCCTCTCATTCTCTGACCAAATTCATCTCTGCTTTTAATATCAATTCTATTATTAAATGATTCTTAGAAACAATGATTTCTTAACAATTGGTGAGTGAAGTCATTCACTCAATTATCTCGAATAAGTCCCAAATAAAAGTCAATTCAAGAATAGCTTAATTTCTACTCAAATATTTCAAAAAAATTCAATAATAATAATCTATGAATATTCTGGAAAAAGTGATAATTTTTAATCTCTTTTATTGACTCAAAATTAGCGCTGAATTCAGTGTTTTGAGAGAAACACGTGTTTTATATGACGTCAATGTTTTGGCTGTCAGTCAGAGTTAAATCAAATTCATATTTTTGTTATCATTTTGTAATCAATGCATAAATCAGTTAATAATTATGTGAATTAAAACAAATTCTGTTATATTTTTCTATAGATTTTATTATAAATATTTAATATATTAATCGATTTAATCAAAAGTTTAAAAAGTGTCGTATTTTTGGCCAAAAATCATTTGAAAAATGGATTCAAAATTCAAATGTTTTGTCCAAATGAGTGGACAGACATTTGTCTTGAAATTCAATGAAAATCATTTGTCTTTAATTGGTTTGGAAATAATTTACCCTAAAATACAAGATATTGGAAAGACTATCAACGAAGACATCGATTTCACAACTCATGAGTTTGTGGTCTGTTTTCATTGATTTGTATTTTATGTTTAATTTGATAACAATTTGTTTAAATAAACAGTTAATCGATAACTACTCTAACAAAGGATCGGTTTTACGGGTTTTGAGTGAATTGATTGAACACAACTCAATAATTACCATAAAAGCAAAACAAGAAGTCTGTCCACTAATCGCCGAACACATCACAAGTCGTCCACATTTGACTCAAACCATTGATATTTCATATCAACCAATCAGTTCCTTCTCTTATTTGACAATAAAAGAAAGCAAAACATTATCTAATCCAACAACAAATGTCTTCACACAACCAAAACCAAAGACGCGTCGAAGAAAACGGAAGACAAGGAATTCCTATTCTCCAGAAAGAGCTCCAAATGATGGCAGTCCTCTCATCAATGAAATAGACGAACAAAACATGGAATTAGAGAAACAAAAAGAATTCAAACAATTATCTCAAAAACTGATTGAATGCGAAGAAGAGATTAAAGAGTTTAGTGCTATAGTTATGGCCTTAAAAGTTGGAGTCGAGTATTGGAAGAGCTCTTCGAATGGGATTTCCGTTTGGCAACCAATTTGTGATCAGTTGGCAGAAAAGGGCTTCACAGCCATCACTCCTCTCAGATGTCAAGAGTTAATTGGGTTTTGGCTCCACTTTTATGCGCAGGTATTTCAATGACACAAATATTTGAAAAAATCTCTGATTTGTATATATTCCAGAATTACTGTCGACTTAATGGAAAATTAGAGCCAAAACTTCAGAAAACCTTTGATTTGCTTAAAGTCATTCATATTCTGTATTTGAGTCAATTAATTAATAATAAACTGATTCTCAAAAAAATTGAGGATATCTTTGATAGAACAGAATTAAAGAACTATTACGACACACATCTCAAAGACATTAGAATTGAAAGATTCAGTGAATTCCTGGCAAACAATGAAAACGATATAAAGGCTTTCCATTCAATGGTTATTAACTTTGCAACGCTTCCAAAACGCCGGACGAAGAAGAAAAAAGAACGCGAAGAGCGCTTCAGACTATTATCAGACAAAATGATAGATCAAGGCTTTGATTACTATAGTTCATCGGTTTGTGCGAAACAGTTCACCGATTTCGTCAATTTTTACGCACAAGTATTTGAGACCAAAATTTTAGCCCAAAATTAATTGAAATTTGTTTCAGAACTTCGATCTATTGGACGGAAAATTGGATGAAAAACGTCAGAAAATTTTCGATTCGCTTAAAGTCATTCATATTTTAGACCTCAAAGAAATGCGATTCAGAACCAAATCCGGTTATAAACTTCTGGAGATCTCTTCCAGAAAAGAGATACAAAACTATTGCCAAATGTATTTCAAAGACATTCCAATCAACCAAAAAGTGGCAAATCATATGAGTTCTCCTCTTTTGAATACCACCGAAGATTTGGGACAACAATCACTCAATTTTTCTTTTGATTCAACAGAAAAAGACAACAAATCATTATTTAATCGAAAAATAACATTCAGTAAACAAAAGCCAGAAACCAGTGCTATAAAAGTGTCGAAACATATTTCATTGACTCAACAAATCTGTAAAAATGCTGACAATTCTTTTACTAATCCCAAGAATGAGCCAAAACAAGAATCAGCCGAAGAAAATACTGTCAATCGATTCAATTATTGCAGTCGTTGTCCTATTCTTGTCGACGATAAGACGGATCCTTTAATGTTTAAACGGGTTATAGTTTACAACGAATTCACTTTAAATACATTTCAAAAAGTGTTGGAAAAAATCTCTGAAATTTCGGGCAATAAATTGAGTCAAATGAGAGACGAGGACTGGACTGAAGTGATTCCCCGATATATGACTCAGTTTAGCGGCAAAAAGAAATCGAAGAAAACCTTTTGGAGAATTACTTTCAACCAATTCTCTGAAAATTATGTTAAAGTAATTGCTTTTAAATTAATTTCTTATAATAAGTATTTTTAAAATTTTTGAACAGATATTAAGAATGAGTTCCAATCGAGTGATTGCCTGCAATTTATTCCCGTTTTTCCATCACTTCGAAGCCATTGATTTCGACACAAATGAGGACATTCACAAAGAGATCAACGATTTGAGGCAAAAGTTGAGTCGATGCCAACAATCCTCACAAAACGGTTCTAATGATCGGGAATTAGAGGAACAAAAAGAATTGAAACAATTGTCTCAAACACTGATTGAATGCGAAGAAGAGATCAAAGAGTTTAATGCAATAGTTATGGCCATAAAAACCGGAATCAAATACAGCAATACTTCTCAAACGGCGACAAACTATTGGCAAAAAGTTTGTCTTCAATTGAAGAATAATGGCTTCAAATCCAATACTCCTCACGAATGTCGGCAAAAGTTTCAGTTTTGGCTCTTCTTTTATGCGCAGGTATTTCAATGATTTCAATGATTCAATATATGAAAAGTCCTCTGATTTCTATATTTTTCAGAATTACTATCGAATTAACGGCAAATTAGAGCCAAATCTTCAGAAAATATTTGATTTGCTTAAAGTGATCCATATTTTGGATCTGAAACAATTTGAAAAATTCAAGGAATTAGTTCTCACAAAAATCAAAGATATATCTGAAGAAAAAGAATTGAAGACCTATTACGACAAACATCTGAAAACTCTTCACATCCAAAAACTGATTGAATACCTCAAAGAAACCGATATAAAGGCTTTCCAGTCATTGGTCATCAACTTTGCAACCCTTCCCACTAAAGGAGGGAAAAAGAGACCCGAATTCTTCCAAATATTGTCCAACAAAATGATTGGCGACGGCTTTCATTATTATAATAATTCATATAAATGTGAGAAACAGCTCAAGGATTGCATCAATTTTTACGCACAAGTATTTGAGACAAAAGTTTTTGCTTTAAAGTAATTATAATTTGTTTCAGAACTTCGATCTATTGGACGGAAATTTGGATGAAAAACATCAGAAAATTTTCGATTCGCTTAAAATCATTCATATCTTAGATCTCAAAGAAATGCGATTCAAAACCAAATTCAATGACAAACTTCTGGAGATCTCTTCCAGAAAAGAGATACAAAACTATTGCGAAATGCATTTCAACGACATTTGTCTCAAACAAAATGTTTTGAAATAATTTTATACGATTTCTCTCTATTCTTACGTTTGATTTGAAGTGATTTGTATTTGATTTTGGGTTTATTTTATTTAATGTTATTTAATAAACGGATAAATTGTGAAAAAGATATCAAATGTAATAATTTTAAAGATATATTAAATCATTTGTGCGACAAATTTAAGGCCACCCGTTCTCTGGTGTCGAGAATGAAGACATTATATCGTATTTTATGTTTTGGTTCCTTTCTTTGCAAACTTCGACAATAGATTTGATGTTTACGTCTTCTGTTCGCAAATCAATTACAATATATCTCTCGTTTGGATCTAAAAAAAGTCAAAATATATTGAATTAAATCATAAATGGATTAAAACTAAAATACTTTCAGAATTGACGTCAAATTTGAGACCATTTGAGATATCGGGTCTCAATTGCATTGACTGCTGAATGGTTTGACATAAACCAATGGTCGGCTTAATTATCATCAAAGGGTTGGGGAAAGAGGGGTGAGTCCGGGTCTTAATTCCTTGAATATCAGAGAAACAAATTTGAAGATTGAAATTAAAGTATTTTCCGCTCTCATAGACACGAATGCCATTAATTATGTGAATTCCTTCACAATTATAACCAAAAGCCGTGAAATTATTGCTCTTAAAAGTCCCGAAACGAATACAATTTCCTTCTTTCGGACATTTTCTAAATTTTGTATTCTTTTGGTTCTCTATTTCGAAGCCAAGAATTTTGTCTTTCAGTTCACTCACTGTTTGTTCACTTGATTTCAATTTGGACTCTAATTCTGACTTTTGTTGTCTTTCTTTTTCCATCAATTCTGTCAATCGTTGGACTGTTTGTTGAATTTCTTCAGTTTTTTCTTTCCTTTCGATTTCCAACTTTTGTGTCAACCCTTCGACTGTTTGTTGAGTTTCTTTGAACTTCAAATACAATTCAGTCTTTTCTTTCCTTTCGATTTCAAATTTTTGAGTCAAACCCTTAACTAATTTGTCACTCATTTCGTCCTTTGATTTCATTTCTTTGATTTTATTCCTCATAAGTTCCACACAATTGTGAGGATCAATGGGTTGTGCGGCAAATCCACAGGTTTTGCATATCTTGTGCTCACAGTCTCTCAGATGGGACTCAATGGAACCAAATTCTGTGATTACTTGACATCCGTTGTAATCAAAATTGCATTTAATCTTCAGATCAGTTATGAGTGCGTTCGCAGTGAAGTCATGTCTGAAGACATAACTACCGATTAATATCAAATTGTTTCCGCTTTGACTTCCATTCGGTCTCTTTCTTGAAGTGAAGACTTCCTTACATTTGGGGCACTCCTTGTGATTGGTGTCAATCCATTGCTGAACACATTGTTTGCAGAACGAGTGCCGACACTCACTGTTGATGGCGTTGTCGAAGATATTAAGACAAATACTGCAAATCAGAGGTGACGACAGTTTTTCATTCAAATCGATGAATCGGTTGATATCTATTCCCGGCATTTATACCAAATATTAGTTAAATATTATTAAAAACATTTATTAATCAAATGTTTTGTCAAAAATGTGTTTTTGTTTATGTTTTTCGTAATAAAATATGACTAAACTTTGAGATGAGTTCAAAAACAACGTTTACTTCAAAATACTTTATTTGATGTTTAGTTTAATACAGATGTGATGTGATGTGATGTGATGTGCAAGATGAGTCTCTTAGATGGTCTCTCAAGCTCAAGGAACAACAGCAGCTGATCTTGCACATCAGATCTATGAACTAAACATATCATTTATTGGAATAATTGGATAAGAAGTGACTAAAAGTATATTTTTGAAGTATTTGTTCACACTTTAGGTTCGGATTGTTTTTCTTGGAGTTCTTCACAATAGATGGGATCAAATTGGAATCGTCTTTGATTTTATCAAAATTAATGACAATATATATCTCGTCCTCCTCTGAAAAAAGACAAATTGTTTTAAATGATAAACAGATTTGAATTGAAATACTTTCTGAGTTGACATTAAATTTAAGACCATTTGGAGAATTGGTTCCCAAACACAGAGATTCCCGAATCTTATCATACGATTTCATATTCGGCTTAATTTCTAAACAATGGAGTAATGGATTAAAGGAGTACTTAATCTCTTCGATGTCGATAAATGCAATAAAAACCGTATATTTTAAGTTGTTTTTTACCCCATTTGTGACAACTTTAGGAAACCGAATCCCGTCTCCCGTTTCCTCCAAATTAGTTATTTTGGTTTTATAAGTACCAAAACTGACACAAATAACTCTTTCTGAGGGTTGAGTCACTTCTTTCTTTTGGTTGTCTTTTTCAAAGTTAATAATTTTCTCTTTCAGTCCTTTCACTGTCTGTTCACTCGAATTGAGTCTTGAAACCAATTCTGTCTTTTCTTTGATCTCTTTTTCCAATTTTTGTAACAATTCTTTGTTTTCATTCCTTATAAGTTCCACACAATTATGAGGTTCAATGGGTTGCGCCGGAAATCCACAGGTTTTGCATAACTTGTGCTCACAGTCTTTGAGATGAGTCTCAAGAGAACCAAATTTTATGATTACTTGACATCCGTTGTAATCAAAACTGCATTTAATCTTTGATTCACTGATAATAGTGTTTGCAGTGAAGTCATGTCTGAAG
>JAQGBD010001074.1:0-19404 GCA_034698165.1 Punctoribates punctum | reverse complement strand
CCCTCCAGAAGACATACAAATTGTCGCCTTCGCTGGAAAGGGTCACCGGATTGGGATAAGTGAACCCATATTTTCCTTTAGTATTGACCCGAATCTGCTCTACGGGTTCCCATTCGCTGATATTCAACGGATGAACAGAACGTCTGTAAAACATATGGGGACCGGCATGTCCTGACCAAAACACAAGAATGTGATTATCGGGACGAATATGAATGCTGGGATTGCTGTGATCGTCCTTGATCATATGCTGGTAGAGTGTCTTCTGAGTTAGTTTACCCGTCTTGTGGTCATAATTAGCGACTGTGATGTTTCCATATGTGTCGATAAAACCAACATATGTCTGGTTATTGAAGTGGACAGCTCTGGGATCGGCGAACCAACACCAGGCGCCCGATTGGCTAATGTTAGCTGCTTTGGGCACTAACTCATTGGCGCCGACAATAGCCCCAAATGTCTGACAAATAGTCAAAAGAGAAATAATTTTAATGAGAAATAAATCCATTAATTTTCTCTTTGTTTTGATTATTAATGCTTTGAATGATTAATAATTTTACTTATAGTGAAACGAACCGAAAGTATTCCGTAAAATAGTGATAAAATTCAACTCTTATCAAGAGTGAGCACAAAATACTATCGGTATATCCTATTTGTCGCTCAGTTTGTCAGCTCTAATCACGTAATTTCGTGTAACATATGCTCACAAATTGTATTTTTCCGAAGAAAATGAATTTATTTTTCATTTATATAATTGTTTTTACGACTCTTTTACTTAAAATAATGAGATTTGAAATGACATTAAAAGGGTTCACACATTTGCCAAGAATTAAATCCTAGGGTTCTTAGAGTGTTTGCTTCTACAATTTCATTGAGTTACCTTACAACAATCAACTTGAAATTGTTTTATTTAAACATTCCTGGATATAATTTGACAGATATCCCAAGAATTCTAATATTGAATAAGACTCAAATGAATTTTACTCTTGTATGAACAAGGCTATGTTGACAGCTTTTAAACACGGCTTGTAAATGTTTTATATCACATACATTAATGAAATTATCAAGTACATCTTATCGAACACGATCAATTGAAATATTTATAAAATAATTGAATTCTGTAATTTTTATTCGAAAAATATTTAAAAAACGGAACCCATAAAGAGTTGATTCAATTGTGTAACCTTGGTGAGAACAATAATCAATGTGATTTATAAGAGAGCTTGCTCATAATTGAAAATGTTTGTTGGAATGTCACCGATATTTTAAAAATTCGTTTCAATAACGAAGACCTGAAATATTTTCATTGAAAACCTCGGAATTGAATTAATTTTGAGAAGAATCTGAATAATCAATAATTCTTTGAGAAGAGAATTAATTCAAAAACTATTTTCATTTCAAAGAACTAAACATTTCTTAAACAAGAATTCAATTTATTTTTTATTCACAAAAAAGTGTAAAAACTTTTGTTTAATAATAAGTTTTGTTTCTTCACATAAAACATAATGTAATTAAAAATTTGATTAAAATCTGTTGAATAGCGAGTGAACGACAAAATTCATAATAGAGTGAACATGTTATTGATATGTGATGAATTAGATCAGGGCAAATTTAATTATGACGGAAGGATCGCCAAAGCCTACACTGAAAAGCACTCGTTTTTTGCTTTGGTATTCATTCAATATAAATGTCAATCAAATTGTTTGATAAGAGAATTCTGAATAACTCGGATAAATTTATAGGAGCCTTGCAAAAGACTCACATACATTTGCTAGACCATTATTCAAGACTTCCAAATGAACATTTAATTCTCTCCTGATATTCAAGAATTTTAAAGATATTTCAAGAATTATTTTCATTAAAATTTCAGAGAGAGAGAGAGAGAGAGAGAGAGAGAGAGAGAGAGAGAGAGAGAGAGAGAGTCGGTATAATCCACTTCATGAATATGAAATTCTACTCTTCTCTGTCGCCTATGAAAAGGTTAAGTCATTTCTTATTCAGAGTTTATACACAGAATAATCAGAGAATTCCTTTCCTCGAAATGAAATTTTTTGATTTATTTCGATATAATTTTCTTAAATATAGTAAACAGAATAAAACACATTAACAGTTCTTAATATAGTTATTTGAGTGACGGATAACAAGTTAAATGTAAACAACGATTACATTTGATTTTCTGGCTCCGAATGGAAGGGTGGGTTGACTCAGTCTTCTTCTAATGTTTATTAATAATAAATAGGTATCACATAATAAATAAATGTCTCATTTAATTAGGAAATATATCACAATTTGTGAAACTAATGAAAGTCTAACTCAACGGCCAGAAAAATATATGAATTCCTGATTAATATCAACATTTAATACTAACTTAGATTTCTTCTCTCTGTATAACTCCAGTTTGATCAACAAACAGTAATGACCAAGCAACTCTAGTCATGAGGGTGTCCAACAAATTGTTTTCTCCGGGGAGGGGTCAGTTTGGCTATTTTTAATTTTCAAACCTCGAGAGATCTGTTACTGAAACGTAATATTATAGATCCAGGTCAAACTCAATTCAAGCGCAATATAAGCTCAAGAGAGTAGAGACAGAAAAAAGGCCACAATTTCGGCACAAATTCTAGGGGTAGTCCCGTAGGGCAAAAAATTAGGGGATATTTGCCTTTACTTCCTTGAGCATTACTGATGAACCAAGCTAAAATATAGAATGTTAATTTATTATTGGAAAAGTAGTCGATGTAATAGGAACCTCTAATGTAGATCTAATCGAAGACTAATATCCAGGCACATTGTGTATATCAAAGTTGAAAATATTGTTTGCTCAATTTTCTTGTGTTCTATATTATCATCTAGATTGAATTATTAATGTTTTCAACACAAATGCATTATTCATTGGAAGCCTAGTCTTAAATCAATTACCAGAACTTTCTTTCATCGTTTGCATCCCTTTCCACACCCCAGACATCACTTATTTATAATAAGAGGAGTATAAGAAAAAATCGAATTACAGTTTGAGTTTCGAAATAATTCATAGATCAATGTGAAAGGTATAACCGCCAGTGAACATAGACTTGACACTACCTAGATCATTTCCAATTCTTTCTCATCTGACCCACTCATGAATTTCAGAGAAATTCTAATTAATTCCAAGTAATCCCAGGTTCAAAATTATATTTAATTTATACTTAAGCTAATTGAATTAATTGCCAATTGAAAATTAATTAAATTAAATCCAGAAGAAGCTGGGTGATATCCATTAATTGGATGAATAGGAATAAACGCTGAACTGGGACATTTTAATTTTCTAAAATGAAAGCACAAAATCAATGATTGAAAGCCACAAACGTTTAATTATGCAAATTATTTGTCTGTTTAATGAACCGATAAAATACTGTTTAAACAAACCTTGAGTTCATAGATATGATAGTAAACAACTTGATTAGAATACAATAATCTCTATCATCTTTAATGAGGTGGATAACCAAGCAATCAAATTTATACCTAACACTTTTTTGACAAGCTCATACCCCCTAAGTGAAGCCTCCTCTTAGAATATGAAAGTTAAGACCTAATTGTTTGCTCAGAAGATTCGTAAAATCCATTGAAAATTGAATATCAAATAATTAAGTCTAAAAATAAGGAGCATTTCTTTCCATTACTTATTCTGACACTCGATCTGATGAAAAATAAAGAAAATAAGTGAAATAACAAAAATGGCCATCATATGAAATATGAACTAGTTGCTATTTTCGTAACTATATTCCGTTGAAAGGAAAATATTCCATATGTTGTCATAATGTCAAAGAAAAATAGAAAAATTCACCGGAATTTCAATTTATTTCTTTGAAATTTAATATAGAATTTAAATACAGAGAAAACATTTCGCGAAATATATATAATACCAGGAGCTATATATTAACAAGAATAGTTTCTATTGCAATAACATTGCTTAGAATTGAGTTGAATTTCATCAAAATATTTATCGATTTCTTTATTTTTAAGTTTGTGATCGAAAGTAAACTCCAATTAAAATAAGAGAAAGAATTCCCAGAATTAAGTTCAACAGAATCCAGAATATTCTTAAATACATTGTTATTTGATTATAATACCAAGCTCAATTATCCCCTGATCTCCTGTTGTAAAAACAAGTGGAGAAGCCACTGTTGTTTGCTAGGTAATATCCATTTTAATGGCCATTAAGTAGGACTGAATGGGTAAATGACTACACTTATTGCTCATACGGTCTTTTCGGGGAATTCTATTGCTTTTAGCAACAGATTAGTGCTTTGCTATGCTATGGTGTGCTTCGGTCTGCCCTTCAATCAGAAATATCTTCTGGGAAAAGACTAGAGTTTGATTACATACATCATCTCTTTTGAAAGGATGTTCTTAATAAAATGATCTACTTATTAATTATATCTGATTACTTATAATAATTCTTGTGGAAAATAACCTTGTTAAAGGATTATTCCAAGAATTGACTTATTCCAATCCATTCATTCATTATTCATGAAATTCGTTGAACCTTTCATATCAATTCCAAGAATCAATAATAATTTCAAAAATATCAAAATTTAACATGGTACTTGCTCTTGGAATAAAATCAAAAACAAATTTATGTAAATTAATTAGCTCAATTCAAAAGAAAATTACCAGGGAACGATTTGATCATATTTTTCATATATATGTATTAGAGATGAAGGTCGGACCGATTTTTGGCGATCCGATCCGATCCGAAAATTTTTTGCGAATTTTTTTTTTCAAACTTACAATTAGAAATTTCACCTTATTAAATTGATACTATTTAGCTCAGATCAAAAGGAAATCGTAAACTCTGATAGAAATTGAAAATTTTTACAAAAAATGAATTTTTTTTAACCAAAATGAAAAGAAAAATATTAAACATTTTTAAATCAAGTGTTTTCAGGACTGACTGAAACTTTGAGGCAATAATTCACTCAATTCTCTAAAATATTGAAGTTTTTGTTAGATTTTACTTAAAATTTACAGTTTTTTAAGCACACAAAAAAAAGTTCGGATCACATTTTCGGATCCGATCCGATCCGAACTTTTTATAACTACGATCCGATCCGACCCGAATGCGAGATTTTTTGTACAGATCCGATCCGATCCGGTCCGACCTTCATCTCTAATATGTATGACATAAGAAAAGAAGTAAGACAAGTTATAAATAGATTCCTCGATGAAACATATCCTCTTTTCCTCGATAATTATATAAACCAAATATAAAATTATTGTATAATTGGAACTGGGAATAGATCTCTTATTAAAATGGTCTTGCACAATGTCGATCGAAAATAATTAGAATTCAAAATGTTATCTCTGGGTTTTTTTTAAAATACGGAAACCAAGTTTAAAATTATATGACTCCAGGCATTAATCGATTTGTTTGTCTGTAAGCGAAGAAAATATTATTTAAAATTAGAAAATATCAAAAAAATTGTATTCGACTCAAAATTTATGAAGACTTTGATCTAAATATCAGTAAATTTTATAGAATAGAAAATAATATGGCTTTCAAATGGAGTTAAATGGAGTGAAGTCTTATATAATTTCGAAGATGTGCAAGATTGCTTCCCTCAATCTTTCGGTTTCTCAACTTTAAATTAATAATTGTCCTAGTTAGTCAATGATTCAAATTAATTAGAAAATTAACTAGCTGAAATGGAGAATGAAAATTAAAGAAAATTTCACTCAAAAATTGAGCCTGAGTCAGCCTACTCAGTACAGGTTACTGTAGAGCCTATTGAATAACAGGTTGAGTTACGCAACAGCACAACGAAAGCCATGAATATACGAGAATCAGATAAAGTGCAGCAGTTTTGGGCTCAGGACTAGTATTGATGTAATTCTGTAAAGAGCTGTGCTTTGGATCGGTTCTGGAAAACGGTTTGAATTTATTTGTGATTTCAAAGAATTCAATTTAAGTTTTCATTCGGAAAACCATTTTCTAAAATACCTGGTCTTTTGTAATTCTAAATACATCTGGAATACTCTGAATAGTCTTTTACTGATAAATTATTATATTCTTGGTTATATTGGACTACAATTTATTGCTTTCACTCAGTGGACAGGCATTCCTTTCTTAATAATTATCTATTATGTGAAGTAATGATCGGTTCGTGTTTTTTCGATCTTATGTTTTCGAGACCAGAATATTCTGTGCTCTCAATCTTTGAATAATATTCTGTGCGATAAGTAAAGGAAAAAAAGTGTTTTTTGTGTACTTAGAGTCCAGAAGATTATTATATATTGAAAGACATAATTCAAACCCAATTTGACGTCAATTTAAATCTCATTCAAAAAATATTTTCAGCAGTTTTTGAGAAGATCTGCAAAACAAGCGTTTCATCGCTCAGAATATTTTTCAAGTAAAGTGTTTACAACGAATGGTAGACAACATAGTTGAAGATACTAGGTAAATATTATTGAATTTACTCTAAATTTACTTAAATTGAAATATGCCTAGTTCATAGCATTCAATCTATTTTTGATTGAATTTTTCCAAGTATCATAAATTTATCTTGAAATGTACTGGTACATTTCAATTATAGATAACTAAAATAATAAATTTCTGCTGGATTCAAAGATAAGACACGTGTCTAAAAGAAAAATAAAGACTTCAGGTTTAATGTACTTGTTGAAAATAATTTAATGTTAATATTTCATAGATTTAAGAATTCGGAGAGAGATAAATATATTTATCTTGGTCGAAGTAGAGGAGACTTTATTCGAGATGCTTTTTAAAGTAAATTTAATTAAATTGATTAAAATTCAATTCCCGTTTCGAAAGAAAAGCATTTTTAGCTAATATTCAGTTAATTATTCGTTTATTGCGAAAATAGTCAGACAATAAACACTCGGGAATAGAGAATCCCTTTCGGTATAGAATTTCAATTAAGTTTCAAACTTTTATTACAACAAATTTGTCTAAACTTTAAATTAAGTTCTCTTATGTCTCGTCAATGAAGTCAAGGGGTATTCAAAACGGTTAATGAATCTGATTATTAGTTTTTTGTCAAAAAAATATTCATTATTAATGAGGGATAAACATAATCAATGATTATTAATCATGCATAATTTTCGGTTTTCGTTTAGCTTTTTTTTATTGGTCTAACTTAGAAACCTCAAAAAACCTTGGTCACTTGTAATTTTGTTTTGATTTAGAAAATAAACAATTTTGTTCAATAGTAATATCCAAGTGCTTTCATTAAATAATAACCACATCCTTTATGTTTTGATTTGACCTTTCACTTTGATTTTTTAAATGGATTTATATTGTAATCAAGCTAAAACACATAAAAACAAATCGATATATTCTATAACATTTGAAATATTTATCTAAACAAAACAAATAGTGGTTATCTTGGACATTCCCTTATAAGTATTATTGTTTGAAAACAAAACTTAAAAGATTAAAAGAAAAGAAAAATATAACTCCAATTTCGGTAATTCATTAATTTAATTGAAAAACAGATAAATTTGTACACAAAATCCATTTGAAGGTAATCCAGGAAAAAAATCTCCAAAAGATTTTTCATCAAAAAAAAAAAATTGAAGAAAGGATAAAGTCTTTTACAATCGAAAAGAATTTGTGATAAAACTATGGCTCAGTTTTCTATTCAACTAATTTTGTTATTCATTGCAATAGAGAGAAGACTTAACTTCAAGAATAATATCATTCGTGAGATATCTAAAGGATTAACAGAACTCATGTTTTTGTGGCACTCTCTCAACGGTATGTCCTTTGTTTCTAACGAGAGACTCAATTAGTAGAAACTTATTTCAAATCTGTTAATCTTTATAATTACTCAGTTTATAGGAGAGCTCTTTTACAATTAAAACTATTTTCAACTAGTTATTATACTAGGTATTTGTTTTAGTCAAATGAAGTTTGACATCAAATTATTATCGATTAATTGTTTAAAAAAACTATAGGTTCTGGTTTTGTTTACTTACGTACTGATTGGACGGGGGATTCTTTTGTATACAAACAGAATAACTGAAATAATGGCAGACAAAAGAACATTAAATATGAAAACGAGTAATAAATCAGCGGAAAAGTGTGTATTCTCTCCAAATTAAACTTCAAATGAGACGAAATTTAATATTCGAGCGGAATATTTATGAACGAACTTAAACTGAAATACCGGAACATAACGGTTATGAACACAATTGTTATTCATTTAAAGGGTTTCTTATTTACATTCACACTATTTATAAACATTTGAAGAGTCGTTCACAAGAAAAGGCTTTCATTTGAAGAATAAACAATTGGTTTCTAACATAAAAACATCGGAACTGAAGGCACAGAATATTCTTCAAAAGACATTAACATTAAATTAAGACTTATTGGCTATAAGTTTGGAAGGTATTAAGGAATGCCTTTCTGGTGGTAGACCCACACCTCAGTGATATGGACTCAAACAATTCGCACTATTTTAATACGACTTTGACCACAGACAATAACCACCCGAACAAGGGGGCCACCTTCAGCCTGTTCGCTGTCATTGTCTTCTATGTGGCAATTGTCTCGTTTTTAATCATATGTGTTATATGTTGTTGTGGTCGTCAAAAAAGAGGGAACGACTTCACCAACCATTCGCGTAATAGCAGTGCAAACACCAGAAGCGATTTGATTCAAACATGAATGATCATGGTGCAAAAGTCAACCAAGAAGAAGAGACAAAACACTGAACTGTGTAAAACCTAACGTCTAATTTATGACAACTGTGCCCTAAAACTCATTCAATTCACAAACAAATCTCAATTCAGAAGAGCTGAAGAAATATTCTGATGTTTTATAACAGTTTCGATTTTAAAAATCAATTATTTTTACTTCAATTATTCAAAACATAATTACCCTGGAGTTGATTCGAATCAATTATAGGCCGTTCGGTAAGTGAAACAATTTCAAGAATATGGTATTCGTTGAGTGATTTTCAATTTCAATATATTTGTTGGGAATTTATTTCATATATTATTTATCAATACTTATATTTGAAATGTATTTTGAGTGCATAATATCTGTCGACAAATCCTCTTATTTGTTGTATTTTTGTTTCACTGAATTCACACTTTATTTGGTTTCAATTCTCATAAGAACTTTGAAATGCTTTTAAAATATAGACTTTGAGAACCAATATTTCAATATTTGCTTTGATTGATATCTAATATATTTTCGAAAAGATTAGGTTCGAGTAAATCTACTGACAAATTCTACTTTCTTTAAAAACCTTTTCTAGTGAGCTAACCAGGGTTACTCCATATAAATAAATAAATCATATCAAACATGTGCACCTGTACCCTGTACATCTTCGTACAGTATAAAAAGATCAAGTGCAACTAAGAATATTCCATTCAAATATTCATCGAGGCTAATTCCAAAGAGATCATCAAGGGAATCAACTCAAAAAACCTTTTTTCTTCGATTAATTTCGAAAAACTTACCAAGGAACATAGACAGTCACGAAAATTTTGTTTGTATTCATCTATAAAATTCTGTAGTTTAGGTCAATTTAAACCTCTTGAGCCCTGAGCGGTCAGCAGTGAGCTTGGTGATCTCAGGTGAAAATATTCAGTAGAAAAATATCCTCAATAAGAATGAATATAAACTATGAAATCCCATTCAATTTTCAATCCTACTTAGGTTTGAGATTTGAACGAAGACAGGTCTAGAAATGTAATGTAATGCAATGGATGCTCTTACACACTTTGAATTCGAATCCAATGAATTTGTTTATAGTCTGCAAACGAAACACTTTCGTATTCTTAGAGGAAATGCCTTTATTTCTATTCAATTGAAATAAAACTAAAAACAATCTCTTCTCAGTTGAGACAAGGCTTCCAAAGTATTTGAATTAATGACATTTTAGTGATTATTTTATCGCATTTTAATGAAAAAGATGGAAATATATGGACATTCCTTCTGAAGAGTGCCTTTTAAACCACTCTATAATCTGTTTATTTGAGAAATACAATTGTTATGAGAAATGTGGCCAATAAATGGAGAATAGGTTACTATATATTCCATTTGGATTGAGTGATGTCCAGAAGGGGAGTACACCCAATATAACTCCTATTTTTTTTACTCTTTGTCAGCCATAAGAAATGGAAATAAAATTGACCTTTTTGTTTTGTCAATATCCCCTTGAGCAAAACAATTTCTTTAACGTTACATCTATGGACAAGTGCTTTGTCTGTCGAAGTTCAAGCATGGCGCAAACCCCCTCCTCCCCCTGCCATGACTCGAGGTGTTTGGACATCACTGCTTTCCATCTAAAGTGAAGAATTGGAATATTTCGACACAAGAATAGGAAATGAAAAGACAAAGAGTTTTACTTATTTTCGTCAGGATTTGAGTCGAAGTCTAATTCAAATTCAGATTTTGTTTTACTTTCGGATTGGATTCAAACCGTAGTAAATATTTTCACTCAAATTATTCAAACACTGGGAATAATACTCGCCATCAAAGGAACCAATAAAATGACAATTTTTTTGTTTACAACTAATAAAAAGAAATATTTAGCCTAAACTGTAATACACTTTAAAAGCCACTAAACAATCAACAATTCCGTAGGATTTCTATTCTCTAAACAAATGAATAATTTATTGAATATGAGCTTTGTTTAGAGCCATAAATGATCAAGTAAACAATTGCCCTAGGTGATCTAAGATTTTCACCAATTTTAGAACAAAAGACAAATATTTAAGGGGCACCAAAAACTCCTCGCTTTTGTGGAACAAATATTTGTACAAGTTAAACTCTTCATATAAACGCGTGTTATAGACTGATAACCATGGTACAATCATTTGTTTATTTGTATTCATTATAAAACCATTTTAATGAGAGATATCAGCAAAAAAGAGTCTTCTCTTTAAAGCTCTAATTATTTAAAACTTGGGAAATAAATAGGCTGTAAGAGGATTAGCCTTGTATTAGCATGCTACAAATATCTATTGAAGGTTTTCAAATACAAAATCTATCTTGATTTTAAAATCAGGCTTAGCCATCACATTTGAGAATGTTGACTAAAATTATCTTGGCCATTTCAATTCTCAATGATAGCTATTTTGACAATTATTGTGATAGACGTGATTTTAATAATTAAAATAGACTTATCTGGATAATATTTTGCTCTCAAGAACTAAAGTGTGAAGAGTTTCAAAATGAGATCACTTAATACCTGTCCACTGAAAATGTCAGACATTTCACGTCAACTATTAATTCATTAAATAAACAATATTTTCGGTTATATTTGGTATCGAATTCGAGAAATTATTATTAATTTTAAAATATATTAGATCTTTAAGTGTAGCAAGGAGATGCTCTAGTTGTCAAATCTAAAATGACATAGACCATTTGAGATTGATTATTTATTCAATTAGGTTCTAAGTATTTATTCATTTATATAAATAGCTGAGTCGATATGCGTTTACTTTATGTAAATGAATAAACTCCTAGATCAATCATTTAATTACTAAATCATATGAATACCAAGGTGGAATTTTAATTCACAATACCCTCTTTTCTGGACCTTTGTAGCAGGCATTCGGGGTATAATAAGCAGGTTAAAATCACATTTTCCTCAGATAATACCCGTGCTATAGCCCAGAAAACAGGGTAAACGATGCATTAAAATGGGAACTTTTGACTAGCTCTAAAACTCTTGTGATTTTTAAACTTACGAATATGTAATTTGATCAATTTTGAAACATTTTTGTTCTTGTTAAATTATTTTAATCAACTCATTAAAAATTTAAAATAATGTTTTCTTTGTCTTCAAATTTCAGAATCCAATTAAATTTTGAACAATACTTCAGTTCTCATAAAAAGAGTGGATTTAAATGAACGACACTTTGAATACAAATTCAAACCTCAAGTGATTGCAATAGAAATACAAAAACTCAAGAATTCACTGAAAAGTTCTCAAAACAGAAACTTTTTTTTTAAATTGAGACAAATTCTGTGCCAAAAAGGGAGACATTTGTGTCATTCCAAAGGAGATGACTAACGGCTACTCATCAAACAGTCCGGTAATCTTAGGCCTGGGTGTCTTGTTATGGTTGTATATAACAGTTCTGGCGATGTTTATACTCATATCGTTGTGCTGTTGCTTAAAGAGAAGTAAAACAGCGCCTGTCGTCCAACCGAACAGGAATTCGGAATTGAGTCCAACAGATAATAACTGTCATCACTCGCACTGCATAATACCCGACACTAATACCGATCACATTTAGGGATTAACAATGACTTTCCATTCACAAGATTAACAGGAATTTTGAATATCTAACAGAATATTCCTGTCGTCAGAAATCAAAGGAATTTTGTGCAGAAATTTAAATATTCGTTAAAATACAGTCAAATACCGTTATTATGGACTAAAAGTTTGAATCAATAAAATTGGAATTTTATATGGAAAATGTTTATAGAAAAATGTTATTTACCAAGATAAAATCATTAAGGGCGTCATCAAAGTGATAGATTCTCGCTAAATTACATTTGAGTTTATCTAGATCAATGTTGAATATATCAGAATACTATTTAATCGTTGAATGTTTTTGTGATATAAATTTGATTATTGAATAACAGAATAAAATAGAAAAACTGTTTTTCAATTTTTATGCCATTTTTCTCTCCGAATGTATTAATGAATTATTTTGAAAAATTATTTGTAAATTACAGTAAATTTCGGGAAATCTTTTGAAATGAAATAAAAGTTGTTATAAACAGTGATTTCTCGGGTTTTTTATTTTCAATCAAATTATACAACAGTTTAATCACTAATTGATTTCTTTTTTGTCTTAATTAAAGTGTAAAACAATTTTTCACAAATAGTTTTTATGCATAAAATCCAAACGATCGCAACTGAGGGCTCATCCAATCAGTACGTATTGCAGATATCAGTCTTACCCTTTGAACACCACTAGAATAGTCTGTTTTGGACAAATTCCACCGAATTTTGTATGATCTAGCTAAGATAAGCTCGTAAATTGTACCTACACCATAGAAAGAGCTTGATAAATAGTTATCGCACTGATTGAACAAGCCCAAACTATTGTAGATAATTGTTGCAGGATTAAAAACTTATAAAAATACGAAAATTATGGGAAAACTAATCAACATTTCATATAAAACACAAGAGATTTCCGTTATATTAAACCGATTTATATATATTTGTGGAAAACACTGAGAAATAAGAGGAAAGAAAACAAACAATTGATTTGAGAAAAGGTATTAAAGAATTTGATAAATATTTAATCAATTTCTCGGAAACACGACTTTTATTTCTCCGTAGCTTTCAGTCAAAAAATACACGAAAATAGGGGAACGGCTCATATAAATGACTAGCGATTCAATGATAACTTGGAAAACATTTGTTTTTCATCTTTGAATTTCATATTTAATGGCATTTCTTTTGCGAATGAAAACAACTTTTATCATAAAATTTCTTCAAATCTTTAGTTATCACTCAAAAGGGAACTTCATTTTACATTCAGAGAATCTATTAGAAGCAAATCGTTGTCTAACTATTGCCAGAGAGCACAGGCTATCCCTTGGAAATCGATTAAATGCTTTCCTCTCCGCTGTTAAGCCATTATTTCACTATTTTGTTCATTTGATTTGAGATAAAGCAAAGATATCTTCACTTTTCGGATCCAATAATTACTGTCTCAGAGTTATAGACGTAAATCAGTAGAAGAGTATCACTGGAGGAAAGGGAGGATATCTAGTGAACCAAATGGACGCGGATTTAGATCTAAAGGATTTGTTTCCCATTTGGGAGAAACAAACGGAGAAATTGTTTGCGTATTAAATGTCAAATAAACTGTTAATTAAATAATAGACTGATTCTTGAGATAAAACATCGAAACCAACGAAACAATTATCGAAAATAATTCATAATTAATAATAAAAATATATAATAATTAATAAAATCCAATCAATCGATAGGTTTGAGTACAGGCTTTGAAAAAATTAATTATTTCAGTGAATCGACAAAAAGAAAATTAATTATAAAAACAAACAAAAAATTGTGTAACGAATGGATGGAATTCTCTCTGATATTCATCTAATGATTAAATAAAATATAAATAATTTGTTTCACAAATAATTAGTTTCTTTTCAAAAGTTTCTCAAAAAGATTAGCGAAAAAGTAAGACTCAAATGAAAGGAATGTTATTCTGAGTGAAGTATTGAAGAGTCGGAAATCAGACATTCAGTTGGAAAATGACTTTTAAATCAAATTATAAGAGAGTAATGACTCAAAAGTAAGTTAAGGTAAGAATCAAAACCAAAATCAAAACTAATTCTCAAAAAATTTTAGTCTCAAAGAAACTCTATTTTAGAGTCGATTAGAAAAAAAAATTAATACTAATTATTGGAAAAATTGTCTCTACTATTGTCGCGACTCATCAGCACTGGATTCGAGGGCTGACTACTAGAGTGAGGTTTGGCTGCCTCTCGGATAGAGGAGAGTGTCTTCGAGAGCCACGTGTTCTTCGACTCGTCGTTTTGGTGCTTCATCTGAACGATTTCGGTCTGTGCCGTATTTAACTGTAGGATGAGCTCCTAATTAATGACAATAAATTATAAATCAGTGAATTTTTAGAAACCATTCTCATTATAAGCCCTTTCCCTTAGACATTAAAACAAAGAATTGATGCGAAAAATAAATGCGATTATGAATGAGAGAGAGAACAGAATAAAAGCAAAATTTATTAAAATTTAAATAAATAAATGGTTTTAAACGAATTCATTTGAGGAAAATTGGATTAAAAAGTTTTCCACTAATTTAATGATATTTTATATTAATCTATCAAAAGTCAAAATAAAGTTTTATTCAAGTTTTGCCTCAAATTCATGAGATTTTCGTCTGAATTATTGAAAACAAAACGGAATTCTCTGAAATGGAATACAAAAGAGGAATAAAAATGAATTATTAAACGAAATTCAGTTCAACTCAAAGAAAATTCTCTCAAAAGTCATTAAATGGAAGGATAATAGACTTTTAGACGAAAATATTTGACGAAAACCATTGCCTAAACTCCCAGAAAGTTTTAAAACTGAGCCGAAAAATAAATTTTCAATTACTGGACATCACATTATTCATTAAAACACGAATTAAATTATGGTCTGCGCACAGCATAGCACACCATAGCTCAGTAAACACCATAATAATAGCCGATCGATAAACAATTAATTAAAATTCTGATCAGAAACAGAAAAATTTTAAAACTATAGAACTTTTAATATCCAGAGTTATTCTGTGCGCTAACGAGAGAGTAGTAAAGGGATCGATACCTCATTCCTGCACTCGGCCTCTACCAGAGCCACTTTGGCCTTAACCAACTCTGATTCCAAATCATCGATTTTCTGCTGCAATTGGTTGGCGCCGCCATTCATGCACTCGATATTAGTCAAGGGGTCGGTGCCATTGACCTCTTTCGAAGATCCTTTGAAGAGTTGTGCACAACGTTCACAGTTCCGGACCTTTTCTAAAATGTTTTCTAACGACTCTTTGGATGAGTTCTGTTCGGATTCAAACCTCGATTGCAATTGAGAACAGATTTGCTTATATTCTGAGATTATTTTGGCGTTCCTTTGAATCTCATGTTCAGCCCTTTCCAGTTCTCGTCTACACATTTCCTATAATTGGGACACAATTTAATAAATACTCAAATAATGTATAAAATTATTTTGATATAATCGAAATATAGACTCACTTTTAAACACTTGACCTCATCCTCTAATCTCTTTTTTTCGTCCTCGACCTCCACGAGCAGACTCTTAGTGGTCAACAGTTCAGAGGAGAGGGCTTCAGACTTATCTTCGAATTTGTCTAAATCTGCTCTCAATTTGATTTTGGAGGTACAGGTTGTGAGCAATTCTTGGGCCAAATCGTCGTTTTCCTGTTCCAAACGCATGGATGAGTCCAACAGACGTTTGTTCTCTTTTTCCAGTCTTTCGATAGGATTCTCCACTTTTGTCGACTCTTTCCATAACTGGTATTCCTTTTCGTATTTCTTTAATTTCTGAACAAATAAATAAAATATAAAATAATTGTCAACAAAATGAGATGAGAACAGACCATATGGAGTGCCATCAAAACTAACAAATATCTAATGAAACGAAAGAGATATTGGGACTGACCTTCACTTTGATAGCGACGGCTGTTTTTAGAAGAAATTTTCCATTTTCTTCTGTTCGGAACTTTTTAGGCAAAGAGACCCGAAAATACTTCAGCACTCCCTCGAAGTCGAGCGCCAATAAGTCTTTCTTGGATATGGACAGCAATGCGAGCGCCACCTGGAAAATGGTATCCATTCTGTCCAACAAAAACAAGTCCAGGATAGGAAAGACGACATGGAGTGGGAATTTGGCCGTAAAAAGGGTTAGAAACCATTGAGAGGCATACATATGCGCCTCCACTCCTGTTAAAGGAAAGGCTTGTCGTCAGAATGCATGAGATAATCGGTGTAAATGTCAATTACCTAAATCTGCGAAATGCGAGTAGAGTTCAGGCATAAGGCTATCCATCGCCCGCTCCAACTGATAGAACTTGCAGTGGAGCTCTTCAAAGCCATTCCTAAACAGATTTCTCAGTCCGTAATCGTTCATAATCTTCGCCAAAACACAGAACGCCTGTTCTTCGGGCATATGCAGGAGAAGGGCTGCGATCAGGAACGACAGGCCCTGACAATAGCCGATCTCTGTGTCGTAATTTGAATAGGCTTTGCATAACTTGAAGAGTGAGTCCTGACCTGTGATCACAAACAATCATTAAATTAAAGTAAATTTGAGATAAAATTAATTAAAATCAATGGAAACCTAAAGATCCGGACTCTTTAAAGAACTCGTGTGCGGGAAAAGTGCGGTTAATGTCCCGTTCGATATACTTCTCGTACGGCGACTCTCTGGTGATCAGCACTTTGTACTGTTCCATGAGATTAGTCTCGTCCTGACAACCGGCCAATAGCTGCCATACTTCCCCTCTGAGGGCTTCGGGAATACCCTTTTTGACAAGAGTTGGAACATTTCGTGGTCTTTGTGAGAGATTTTGGTGCCATTTGTTGAGGAGTTCAGACCATCCTTTGGAGGAATATTCAAATTTTGAGCTCAAACTCAAAACTTAAAGCAAACCTACCGTCGAGTTCGCTCTGAGAGCACTCTTTACTGACAATTCCTGTTCCACTGGGAAGGGGTTCGTCGTTATCCTCACTTTCATCATTGGAAGGGGTGGGTAAGGATGTAACTGAGCTGCGCTGGCTTTCCAATCGGTCGCCGCCTTCGTGTCGGAGCCGAAGCGCCAGTTTATGCCTTTGATGTGATAATTGTGTGGCAGAAAAACATGAGATAACTTCGAACCGGGAGTTAGGCTCCGAGTTCGCCATTTCCCTGAGCTGGACGTGAAACTGTTCCTGAAGTGGTTTGCCTTTTGTTAGCGCCGGTATATTAATCCAGAACTTGTCTGAAGCAGAACTACTGTTCATAATCTTAGCCTTTGCCTCGAATACGAAGCGGACGGGCTCTTGAATGCCGGTCACCACCAGATCGACCGCAATCGTGAAATAAACTCTGGTATCTCTGGCCGTCTCGAAGTTGAGTACTTCGAAGAGCGGTTCGGCCGGATTCCAGGCGCCGATTATCTGCCACTGGGATACAGTCTTCCGATTGTTGTCTGCAGTCATCGCGTGTTTGGTCATCGATAAGAGTCCGATCGGAACCATATCTGAATGCTTTATATTTCGGCCTAAAATCAGATAAAATGTTTCAATAAATTATGGGATAAATGAAAATAAAAATAATATTGAAATTGAAGACTAAATAATGATTTGACAGAAAATTATTCAATAAATTAACAAAAGAGACAAACAGTGAGTTATTATGACTGCGATGACAGACCTGGAGATAAGAGCATTCCGAAGCACTTCTCAATATTCAGGTTAACTCTCGACTGATTCAAGTCTTGGAATATTGCGATACAGATCTTCTTCTCTGCGTTGACCTTAAATTTGAAGCACTCCTTATCGCGCGGACAGTTAGTTGTCTTTCCGTCGATATCCTCTTTAATCTCAAGACCCGCTTCCATAACAACAGTAATGTCTTGATTGGTATTATTTGTCGGAACTCGTCTTCAAATAAGAACAAAATTGAATTCACTCAGAATAAGAACGAGGAATACCTGAAGGCGAGTCCAAAAGCGTGAAGAATAGCTGCCACCACGTCTGGGGACTGACACCGGAATACATGACACTGAATGACTCCCGACTCAAATGTTGAGCCGTGCGATGCAGTGAACGCAAAACAACTCTTTTCGTTAGAGTCCTGTTTACCTCTCGCACAGAATATTATGCGGGAAATGGGGAACTGACCCATCAGTTTCTGTTTGTCATAATTAGGACTAAGAATAGAAATTTAGAGTAAATTAATCCAAATTTCAAAGAGAAAGCCATACATATCATCATCAGAGCTGTGTTCAGGAGTGGCACCACTTATCTCAAACAATTGAACGCAATCTTCTGGTGTTTTTGGCACTATTAGTGTGATCTCCATCGCCGACGGACTATCATTAAGGACAGCCATATTCCGCTGTATCTCAGACTCACTTCGGGGGGCATTAATGGCAGTACTTCCCAAATACGTGACCCGTTGTCGAAGGGATTGTGACTTATGTACAGAAGATTGGCTCTCATAAGAGGCAACCGATGATTGAGCGGCAGCTGAACAGCCACTGGAGGGCGACGACGAAGAGTCAACTGTCGACTGACTATCGCTCTCATTGGCGTTCAATTGTGGACAGTTGTCATCACTGGTTTCGGGTGCCATATGTGGTACCGGACCTGAAGACGAGGACACAGGAAAATGATTCAATCGGATCAGTTTGATGTCAAAACTCATCGCAAGAAATTTAAAAACAAATTAATTGAATTCAAAATCAAAAGATAAACAAAACAAACGAAAGTCTGACTCATTTTGACAGAAATTTTTAGATAAATTTGAATTTGACTTCAGATAAACTGAAGACATAAAAAACGATAACAAACGTCAAAAATTATTTACCATTTTGTGTCTGATTTTCATCCGATTTGAGGCCATTATTATTATTATTACAATTGATGTCATTATTGAGTAATTGATTTGCATTTTCCGTATTTGACTCAAAATTATTATTGTTTTCGCCGTTTGTTTTCACAACATTTTCATTACCACTGTTTTCCTCCATAATTATTGAACAAATTTTTTGTTGCTTCTTATCTCCGGATAAACTTGGTCTTCAATTTCATATACAACAGAGATAAATATAATTAATTTAATTACATACTAAATGACTCTGATATTTGTCACATTTCTTTCATGTCATTCATTCAAAATGTTTTTTCATATCATTG
>JAQGBD010001073.1:0-19412 GCA_034698165.1 Punctoribates punctum | reverse complement strand
TAATTATGATCTTGAACAATTTCTTTGTAAATTTGAAATAAATGAAATAAAATTCAGTTATAAATTGAATTCAACGAAATTTGTCATTGAATCCAATTATTTATTAAAACCTAGATTCAATACATTAGATAAAATATTGTTCGTGATAGTTGGTGTACCACATTTTATTGGATAACTTACAATAAATAATAATACCCAATTGACCTTGCATGGATTTGGACGATATTTAAATAAGATTTTAGTCAAGGTTATAGACTTATAGTTTAATTAATCCGCTTTCGATTTCAACATATATTTCATTCGTGAGTTTTATGTAATTTTTTGATGTTTTGTCGAAAAAATAGATGAAATCAGTGGTGTTTTGAGGATTAAAACCATCTTTTCTCAGCTTATATTTGATTAGTTTGAAGGTTCCGGTCGTTTCCATATTCGAGCAAAATCTTATGAAGAGTGGAATGGCATAAGGGGGAAGTCGCATCACAAGCTGTTTCGCCAATAATTTTAAGTCCACGTCTTCCATCCGGGCGTTGATAACAGCCATTCCTGCCTTCCCCTCATATTTGGATACAGGAACCCCAAATACCAGGCAGTCTGTGAGGTTTAGGTAGTTCTGAAGGACACCCTCCACATCAGTGGTCGATACGTTTTCGCCTGAGGTGAGCAAATATTTTAGAACTTATCAAGATCAACATTCTATTTGATTGCATACTTTTCCACCTGAATGTGTCCCCTGACCTGTCCTTAAAGTAAAGGTACCCAAAGAAGTCCATCTGAATCAGATCCCCAGACATGAAGGCTTTATCGCCCTTTTTGAGTACATTATAGAGGAGTTTCTTTTCCGTTTCCTGAGGATCGGTATAACCCTTGAAGTTCTTTGTGCTGTCGTTGAAATTACTTTTCCCGACAACGACTCCCGTATCGCCGGGTTTGATGACTTTGCACAGTCCTTTTCTGCTACGGACCGGCTCTTGTGTGTCTGGGTCAACTTTGATTATTACAGCTGGGTAAAGCAGCCTAAGTACCCAACCATAATACCAGGGATAGAAACCACACGAACCCTCTTTGTTATCTATATTGACTAAAATAAATACGAATAAGCTTATTTTAGCTTGTTCAGAAATCTTTTATAATGGTTATAATTTGTGTTAGAAAAATATGAATCAGTTCAAGGCGAATTCGAAAAATAAACCATGGTAACTATAATCTTACATAGCATTAAATTTGCTTCAGAGGCCGCATAAACTTCATAGATATGTTTGATTTCGAATCTTGTCTTAAATTGTTGCCAGTACTCTTTTCTTAAACCAATTCCATACATAATTCTTAGGGAGTGCTGAGTGTCCTCTGGTTTGGGCGGTTGTGCTAATAAATAGCGACAAATTTCCCCGATATATACAGAAACCTATTTAACGATAAATTATTGAAATATTTAAATCTAACAAAATTAAAAATCATATTCACAGTGCACTTGTGTTTTATGCAGTCCTTCCAGAACTCAGAGGCTGAGAACTTTTCAGCCAGCACAATTGTCAGCCCTAACACTAGACAGAGTCCTACACCTGATAGCCCTCCCAATGCGTGATAGAGTGGAAACGGATTATAAACGATGTCATTCTTTTTGAGTCTATAAGTGATCTTCTGTCCCAAACTGGACATAATAACCCGACCGTCTGTCTGAATGGCGGCCTTGGCTTTGCCTCCTGTGGTCCCCGACGTAAATATATAGAGCAGAGTGTCGGTGAAGTTCCGTTTGTGCGCCGAATCTAAACTAGATTTTGAGAATTTGGCCAAAATATCCCGAAATGTTTTCATTGGAATATCTGACTCTTTGGGTTCATTATTGTTTGACTGATCCTCAGACTTGTTGTCCAATTCTGGCGTCCAAACAAAGTATTGCATTCCTGGATATGTAACCGACATAAAGGAGTAGATGTCCTTCAGAGCTAATCCATGGAAATTAATAATCAGTTAGTTTTCAAAAAATTTCACAAATAGTTTCTCAGATAAATGACTTTTTATTTTAGTATTAATTAATTAAATAATGAAAAAATGTTGAAAACCTTCAGAGAATTGTGAATCGAATATAATTGCTTTGCATTTGAGTGCATTGAAACAGTCCTGGAGGGCATCCATACGATTGTTTGTATTGATAAACGCCGGTATTATACCGACTTTGATAAGTCCTAACCATATCCCGATGTATTCGTGGGAATTCTTCATAAGGAGCGCCACCTCATCGCCGGCTTTGAAGCCGAACGATAGGAAACAGTTTCCGATTCTGTTTGAGAACTCATCCAATTGGGTGTAAGTCCAGGACTTGTCCTCAAAGATGATGGCAGTCTTGTCAGCATTTTTTGCCACCACTTTGCCAAACATTGACACTAAAGACTCATTCTTGAGCTCAACCCGTTTCCAGTCATACAGCCCTTCGCCGAACTTAAGACCAGCTCTAGGATTAGGTGAAAGGTCAATTGTCTATTAATAGCCACTTTGTTTAAAAATTACTAAAAAGTTCATTGGATTCTAGTTATGACGCAAAGAGTTAATTGATTTACGTTCTCTAAAAGAGTTGAAAATCAGCATGATAATCATAATACTGATGCTAATGCTCGGGTAAACTCCGATGACGTCAATTGGGAGACTATTTTATGTCAACTTATGAAAGAAGGAGTGAATGAATAATAAATTAAAGAAAAGTTTGGCTAAAAATGAGATAAAGTTTTGGCTGAAAGACTGTAAATCTAATGACTTATTTGAAAGTCAAGGTTGAGTTTGTTGTACACAAACCAAACCTGATCTACACCTTGTTTTCCTTTTTTTATCGCATTAATCTAGGATAAAACTCTTTTTCCTGTCAAAACTCTGGGAAAATAAATAGAATTTTGATATATTCAATGTGACATATTCTAGAACCTTCTTAAATTACCTTCATTTAATGAAATAAATCTATTTTATCTCGCTTGTGCTTGATCTCTCAAGAATATTAAGAAATAATCAATGTATTTAGCAGGGCTAATTAAAGTAATAGAAGGACAATAATTATCATTTGTTTAAAAGTGATTAAATTTTATTGAAATTATCTAGATAAACAAATAAATAATATTCGACAAAGTAAACAAGATTATAAAATCAAAATTAATTTTATTGAAAATGTTGTCATCTTTTCCTTTGAAAATAATCTTTGAAAACAAAGTTCTGATTTAATTTGGAAATAAATAATTCAACGGATTTTGAAATTATTGAAATCTTCATTTTCTGAAGGAAACAAACTTGCACAAAAAAAATATAAATTTGTATTGAATAATGACTTACACAACATATAAATTAAATAATTTGACAAGAACCTATTTGTTATGAAGATTATAATTTCAAACATAACATCACAAAAAAATTCCCTCAAAATGTTTTTGATGCTCAATATTGAGCAAGGTTTCTTTTTTTTAACACCTATTGTGAATAACTTATTGCCAATACCACTGTTATTATAACAGGTAATCTTGGTCTTCATAATAAGGAAACTAATAATATTAAATATACACAAAATTCATTGATGCCAATATACACATGGTAATTTCATCAATTATTTCAAATTGTTTCAATAATTCAATATTGAAGACAAATCTTTAAAATTCTTGGACATACCTTATATCCCTCTTGATGGTTCCCACAACCGAGCTAAAATTGACGGTTTTCCAATTCTCTGGGTCGAACATGGTGATTAAATTGCAAGAATATAATTCTCACATGAATTGTGAACAAAGGGAAGTATTTAACAAAAAATAAAATAATGAATTTCGATGAGTTTAAGAACAGAATAAATGAAAAGTAATTAATGGGAAGCCTTAGACTCGTTTAGAGCAGTACTCGAAGCGCTCGAATGAACACTATTTTCACTTATATTTGATTCTTGTCTTCTTTCGGAAGGCAAACGGGTTTTCAAACATTTATTGAATTAAATATGCCTTTTATCGAAAGCCAAGATTCAAAATCACTGTTTTAAAAATTGAAAACTCTCTCTCTCTCCCTCTCCCTCTCCCTCTGCCTCTCCCTCTCTCTCCAATTTCGTAACATTGAAACAAAAAGCCTTTTCTCTCAAATGAATTATTTATAGCGACGAAAGTTTGAGTAATTATTGATCGGAGATTTGCAATAAAATTTTAAAAATATTTCATTGATTTTTTCCTTGTTCATCATTGAATCAATTAAAAGTTATATTTTTGGATTGATCATTTGAATTGGCGAAATTTGTTTCGGTGTTTCCCTTGATACTTTGTTTTTTGGGATAAATCATAGATTTTAATCGATTATTGTTTCTGACGTTTGTGTGAATATTTGTTAGAATTTCGTAACAAAAAATGTAAACAAAATTTTTATTTCAAAATATATTTCAACAAAACTCGTAATTAATTTTAGAAAAGGGTTTTTGACGAAATCGATGTCGAGTTTAGACATTTTTTTGACCTAAAAATTGTCATAATTTCGAAATAAATTATCGAAATTAGAAATCAAACATTCCATTGAAAAGATTCCATGTTTTTTGTTGATTACTTGGTATTAAATAAACTTGGGAAAAAGTAAAATAAATGAGTAATCAATAAATTAGAATTAATTATAAATTTAATTAGAATAACAAAGATTTCTTTTTTGATAAAAATTTATATTCAGATTATTCATAAAATTTAATTAATTTTTATGGTTAAAACATATTTTATTTATAGGAAATAAACTTGGAAACCCGAGAAATATCAAACAAAAGACAAATTTTGGAAACATTCCACATATTTTCCCCGAAAAGATGTTTTACAAGATAACTCTGGTCTTTGTTGTTATCAATTTCAAAATATAGGAGAAATCAATGGTTCGATTCAATTGACATTTTTTAGATTATGCCCTGAAGGTCAGGGTTGTTGTCCTATCACTGGATTTCGGATGGAAAGGTCAAAACGTGAAGGTTACACGTAAAACCATTTAGAAATATCTGCCCTTTCAACGTTTTTTCGGTAGAATTCTTCAATTTAAGCCATAAATTTTTAAGTTTATCATAGAGATACTGCTTAATTAGAATTAACTTGATTACCTGTGAATTTAATCAAATTTCTAGATTACTCATACAGATCACTGTTTTCTTAACCATTGAATTGAGCCTTGCTCAATTGGATCTTAAATTTCAATCTGATTCTTAAATACCTAATTATATAATTTCAATATTTAAGATAAATAAAAGTAAAATGATTTGAGCAAACAATTTGATACAACTTTTAAAAAAAAAACTGACATAAATGTTCAGGATACAAAATAGTGAATTAGCGGAAATTCCTTTATATTTAGAACAAGCAACATTTTATAGTGAAAACTGAATAATTAGATTATTTTTGAATTCATATCAAAATAATAATTTTTCAGAATAATTAAAAATTATTTGGAATAACAACAGTAATCCAATAATAACAAGTGAGCATGGTCATTCAATTTAACATTTTATTATCAAAATGTATTGTTTAATAATTTTATACTTATTTGTGACCACATCTGAGGCCAGTCTTAAACTTGTTTTCTCGGATGAGTTTACCGAAAGTGATTCTCTAGATCTGAATAAGTGGAGTGTCGAACACGAAGAGAACCATTGCAATGGTATTTAAAGTAACCATGGTGCTTTAACAGATAATTGTTTCGTTTTAATTTAGGCAATTATATAAATCAATTGAATTGCAAGACTAATAATAAAACTAATATAAGAGTAATTGAAGGCACTCTGGCTTTGGCCGCCATTAAACACAAATATTTAAGTAAGGAATATACCGCTCCTCTAATCACAACAAAATTCAATTTCACTTATGGGAGGATTGAATTGAGAGCCGCTCTGCCTAAAGGGAAAATGTTGAGACCGGCTTTCATTCTGAGGCCAATCACTCAAACTGGGAATTGGCCTAAAGATGGAGAGATTGATATACTGACCAACACTCAGACCAATTAATTAAAAAATGCCATTTATTTTGGACATAACTCTTACGTCGGGAGAGAGTCATCAGTTGATGAAGACCTCAATCACTTTCAGACTTATATCTTGGAATGGACTAAGTCTGAGATGATTTGGATTTTTAACAATAAAACTTTGAACAGAATAAAGACGAGCGAAGAAGTGGCCAATAATTACAACCCTTTCGATAAACCATTTAAACTCGAAATCAGTTTAGGAATTGGTGGCACTTCAGGAGCTCTTTCCTTCTTTCCCGGACAGACACTCGGGTTGAGAGACTCTGAGGAGTGGAACTGTTCGCTACTCATCTTTGACTACATAAGGATTTATCAAAATATCTCCGAAGAGACAATTGAGCAAGGTGATAATGAGCCCGAAGAAAATTTGATATCAAGCAAAGAAATATGCGATAAAGTGATGCCAACAATACGAACTAATTTAATTGAATTACCTAGCAATTTAATATTTGCCGATGAGTTTAATGCAAATGCACTCAATCTAAATGAATGGGATGTTGAGCATGAAGTGAAAGATTGTGATGGTCAGTTTATAATCGATATCATACTGGTAATTTTCATATATTGAATTGATTATATACCTAGGTAATCATAATGGGCAGCTCCACTGTAAGACAAATTCAAGCAACAATATAAGGCTTACCGACGGAACATTGGTTTTAGCGGCCATTCGAGAGAAATACTTGAGGAAGGAATACACCGCTCCTTCGATTATTTCAAAGAAGAGTTTCAGATATGGGAGGTTCGAAATAAGAGCTGCACTGCCCGACGGAAAAATGCTCAGACCCTCCATACATATGATGCCAACAGAAAGACATAACAATCATTTGAAAGTCTGGTCAAAAGACGGTTTAATAGAGATTCTGTCGAACACTCAGTTCCAAGAATTTTATTACGGAATTCATTACTCAATTGAAGAGGAGAAGCGACGGATCGGCGATAAGTCAGACAAATCACTCATTACTGAAAGTCTCTTCAATTTCCACACTTATGTCATGGAATGGACTGAATCTGAGTTTCGGTGGATATTCGATGACATCCTCTTATATACAATTAATTTAAGTGAAAAGTTTGCCAATAATTACAATCCTTTTGATAAGCCGTTTAAACTTGTCATCAGTTTAGGAGTGGGTGGAAATGAGTTTTTTCCAGGTCAGGTACTCATTCCACAAGATGCCGATGAGTGGCCCTGCTCATTATTAATCTTGGACTATATCAGGGTTTATGAGATGGGCAAAAATAATTACACTGAAAGAGAACAGAACAAGAAAACTAGTGCTGAGATCTGCGACAAAGTTATGCCTTTTATAAGGAAAGGGCATAAAAAGGAAATCACTTCTAATAAACTTTTGACAATTATATCGATATCCAGTTTTCTATTAATGTTAGCCATTATTCCTTCAGTTATTTTCATTTTTATTCGGATGAAAAACTTCAAAAGAGAACTTAAAACTGATAAAAGCGAGGAAATAAGGGAAGACCTGGAGCTTTATGACGATCCCTTAAATGTTTATAATTCTTGTAATACTTATACGGAATACGAAAATATTGACGACAATTACAATCACTATACGAGTCCTGAGCCCACAGAAAGTACTTCTAACACATATCTGAAAATGACAAACAAATTCATTCAAACACCATGATCAACATGATCTTGATGATTTTATATTAACTATTTTTGTGAAATTATTTATAATAATTTGAAAAAATCAAAATGTATATTGAAGCGTGTGATTATCATGATAAATTATGTTACAGATAAAGTACATGTATTACTAGCATTCAAACTGTATTTTAAATCTGTTTTTATTAAATATTTATTCTGAGCAATAATTTGATCTTTAATTGGATGGAAGAGGAAACCTGGGTTATTATTAAACCTTTAAAAAATAACCTTTTACGTCATTCCAATAGCATGATACAAAAATCAATGATATTCCTTGTTACAAATATTTTCAGAATTACAAAACAATTTACGATAGATATTAGCAAGTTCAAAAGGAAATGCGATAAACAACTGTTGAAATTTTTTTGCCTTGAAACCATTCAAAAGTATAACTAACCAGGTTTTCAACGGAAATACACTTTTTACAGTTCATCTTCAATTGATTTCATATTTACCAAGAATAAAAATAACGCAAAGAATTGAGTCCCTTTACATCCCTTTCCTCAGATATTTTGGCGGTTCATAAAAATATTCGCAAATTATTAGATATTTTAATAATTTCATAACTATTGACACAAATTTCCAAAATGCAGTTTTCAATAATCTTGTTAACTCTTATTACAACTCACGTTTATTCGCAACTCATTTTCCAGGATGAGTTTGAAAACACCAACGCATTGGATGAGAATAAATGGGTAATTGAAAATGAACTTGAAACTTGTACAGGTAAAAATAAACCTTAATAACTATATCTATAAAACTTGTTGAAAATTAATTTACTCTATTTAACCTAGACAAATTGTACAAGCAACTCAATTGCTACACAAATAGCAAGAAGAACGTCCGCCTAATTAACGGAACGGTAGCCATAACCGCAATCCGGGAAAACTATCTGAACAAAGAGTACACCTCATCAATAATAAAGACCAAGGACAGTTTCACATTCGGTAAATTCGATATCAGGGCTGCACTTCCATCGGGAAAATTGTTGCGACCTTTCATTTCGCTGACGCCGACCGTTAAGTCCAATGACTGGCCCTCTGACGGAGAAATTGTTATCTTAACGAATACACAGAAGAAAATCATTGAGTACGGGATCTTCTTCACAATTAGGGACGGCTCGGGAAGGGTTGAGCCCAAAAAAGTGGGCGAAAAGTTCTCCATATCTTCAAATCTGAACGATTTTCATACTTATACCCTGGAGTGGAATGAAAAGGAACTGGTTTTCTATTTCGATGGAATTAAATTAGGAATCATTGACTTCTTCAAAGAATTGAGGGGTAATTCCAACCCTTTCCTAAAGCCCTTCTCCTTATCTATGGGTTTGAGTGTTGGAGGAGTGCTTTTTGAAAATAAAGTTCTTACAGAGGAAGAGGTGAAAGAGTGGAAATGTTCCTCGCTTATTGTGGATTATGTTAAAGTAAACAAATTGAAAGGTGGTAGAAGTGGTAAACAGGATAAAAAGATAAAGGACCTGGATCGAAAATCAAGCGCTGAAATATGTAATTCAATAATGAAAGAAATAGGAGCTGGCTTAGATTCTGTTACAACTCAAACAACCTTTGATTCAACGACTGAACTCATAACCGAAGTGACGACAACTGAGGCACAGGTTCTTCCAATTGTGAGCTCATCAACCGATTCCCCTATCAATACAACAAATGAAATTGTACTTGGTCATGTTCATATTGATCGAAAAATTTTGAATGGCGGTCTCAAAATTGATGAACATCCAATAATTTACTTGTGTACTTTATCTCTCTTAATTGCCTTGAACATTTAATTATTTAAATAAAAGCTGAATTTTATAATTATATAAGCTAGAACAAATTAAACACTGATTAAATTGTAATGGGTGTAAATCATTGGTTTCTATTTGTTCACCTTGAAAAATGAATATATCAAGTACATTGTCTGACATACCAGTTAGTTATCCAGTTCAGCTGAAAAAACATTGAATAAAACTCTTCTATTGAAAGACTTAAAAAATTCCAATAAATGATCAAAATATGAATTCACCAAGCTTAATGTGATATCAATTACAATGAAAAGAGTGTTAGTTTTAATTTTGATAGCCTTCAGTGTAGAGGCTAATTGGAAGTTAGTTTACCATGATGAGTTTATTGAAGATTCAAGTGATTGGAGTCCATTATATACTCTTAGTAGTTGTGTCCTAGGTAAGTGTTGTACTTCATTTCAACACTTTATTAATTATCATGCTTGTTTCAAGAAAAATGTGTAAACTATACGGCACCCAAAACAGAGATAGTGTCTGGCACATTTGCCATAACTGACCCACAAACTAATAATTTGAACAGAACCTTGATAGAATATTCAAGTTTCAATAATGAGGGTCTTTTCGATTTCAAATATGGAAGATATGAAGTGAGAGCCGCACAACCAAAAGGTACTAACATTTGGACAGAGATATTATTGGAAATGAACTGGCTCTATTTTCACCTAATGCGTTATACACAGAGAAGTGTTATCGAGCAAAAATTGTTGAAACATTTTGAAGGGCCCTCTATTGAGGTGCCGACTGATGTAGACCTCAATGATTTTCACATCTATTCCATTGAATTGAACGAAACGAACGCCATCTGGAAATTTGATGACCAAGAAACTTTTCGACAGAATATTGATGGAAGAATCAATGGAGTGCCCAAGTTTAGGATCTTGTTTAATTTCGGTGTCGGAGGAATAAAAGGCGTAAACGATATGACACTCAATGAAACAGACTGTCCCTCGTTTTTGTTAGATTATGTCAGATATTATCAATGGTCTGAGGAAAGGGTCGAAAACAATGTCACCACAAACAGTATCGATCGAAATGATATTTGTGAACAAATCAAGATTAGTTAGATAAACTGATCAGGGTGCTCGTAATACTGTCTGAAAAGCGTTTGATAAATATAATGTGTAATAATAATTGAATTTGAATGAACTTGATACAATGTATAAATAAAAATAGTTTGCAATCAATTTACAGATTTGACAGAATGTCAGTGAATGTGAAAAATAATTGTTTTGTATTACAATTAAGTCTATAATTCAATGTTAGGAAATGGCATAACATTTATGACTCTCACCAGAGATTATATTACAATTTTTGCGAAATATTTACCAAAAAATGTACAAGTACATAAATCTATGTTTTGTTTTTCTAGTTTTCCAAAAATATTATCAAAATTGTCATAATGTATACAAAACTGTGGTTATCCGGGAATATAAATGTAGATCATATATATATATATATGTCGTATCTCTTATAAGCCTAGACTTTCAAGTCTCCATTTCAAATATTTTAGCAAGAACCCTTTCTTTGCTATGATTCCATGTCATGTAATCAAAACGTTTTACCTTTTATTAATTATTTTTGGATTTGTGACGAGTCTTAAATTGATTTTCTCCGATGAGTTTAACGGAAACAATACCGTCGATCAAAATAAGTGGAAAGTCATTGATGAAGAACAAGCAGATTGTGATGGTTTGTAGACATCATTATTAAATCTTTGTTTATAAAATGATAAATATAAATATCTAGGTAATTTTAACGAACAGCTCCACTGCAAAGTCAACAGCAGTGATAATATAAGACAAACCGATGGAACCCTTGTCTCGGCGGCCATTCGTAAGAAATATCTAAACAAGGAATACACGGCCACTTGGTTAGAAACACAGGCGGGCTTCACATATGGCAGGTTTGAGATCAGGGCAGCGCTACCCGAGGGAAAAATGCTCAGACCATCAATTTTTCTGTTGCCAACTGAGCAGCATAACAAGGATATGAAGCACTGGGCAAAAGACGGACTCATTGAGATCTTATCTAACCTTCAGAAACAAGAATTTTATTATGGGGTTCACTACGCTATCCAAGATAATTGGTATAAGCCGGGCAAATTTTCCGACAAATCTCTATTCACAAACTCTTTATATAATTTCCATATCTATGCGTTGGAGTGGACGCCAACTGAGCTCAAGTGGTTCTTCGACGACAAAACCTTAACTCCGAAATTCAATATAACAGAGATATTTGAAAACCATTACAACCCTTTCGATAAACCCTTTAGACTTGTGATAAGTTTAGGTGTCGGCGGAAAACTATTTTTTGGAGACATGAATCTGACAAAAGAAGACAGCGATGGGTGGGACTGTCCTCTATTTATCATCGATTACGTCAGAATTTTCGCATTCAGTGATGAAAATAACTCAACAGATATTGAGGAACAGAATAGTGTCAGAAGTTCTCATATTTGTCACAAAGTTTTGACGACTTTAAGGAAAAACATTCAGAAAGAGTTGTCTTTTAGTCTAATGTCAATTGTTTCGATATCAAGTTTGGTCCTTTTGTTAGCATTGATTCCTTTTATCATTTATCTATTGATTAGACAGAAAAGGTTAAGTAAACTTGCTAATATCGAAAAGGACGACACAAACGAATACGATGACCTCGAGTTATATAATCATGACTTTGATAGAAAGTATTCAGAGCCCTATGAATTCGATAACATTCTTGGAAATCGTTATGTAACTTCTGATGATATGAAGAAAACTGAACATGCATATTTAGAGATCATTTACAAGCCTGACTGCAAAAACACTGATGAGATTTAGTTGTAAGGTGGTTCATCGATAAATTCATTATATAATACAAATATTTATCCAAGCATCTTATCAATCATAAATTATAAATATCTGTTAAGCTCAGGGTAAATATTTATACGATTTAATAAAAATACAAATCCACTGTTGCATGTTTAAAAAAGCTTGTTGATAAATTCATTTAACCGTAAGTTTTTTTTCGTTCATATAATGGCCTTAATCAATTTGAATTTGTTGAAAGCTTAAAAATTTCATAATCAAGAGAAAGAGAATTAAATATCCGTTTAACAAAATTTTTGTTGGTAAGCAAACTATTCAGGGTTCTCGTAATATCTCTGAAAGTATGTGTAATAATAATTGAATTTAAATGAACCTGATATGAATAAAAAAAATAGTTTTCAATCATTTGACAGATTTGACAGAATGTCAATGAATGAGAATAACAATTGTTTTATATTACGATTAATTTTAATTGAATGTAAGGAAATTGCATAACAATTATGACCGACTCTCTCCATCCCTCTTATCAGAAATTATTTTACTTTATTTGCAAAAAATTTATAAAAAAAACATACAAGTACATATTATGTTGTTTTCCCAGTTTTCGAGAATATTATCAAAATTGTCACAAAGTATGCAAAACAGTGGTTATCCTGGAATATAAATGTAGTTCATATCAAATGCTCTTATCTCTTATAAATAGTAAGCCTAGACATTCTTTAATTCAAATATTTTACTGAATTTATATCAATTTTTGAAATAGAAATATTTTAGCAAGAACACCTTTGTCGCTATGATTCCATGTGATGTAATCAAAATGTTTTCCATTTTATTAATTATTTTGGGATTTGTGACGAGTCTTAAATTGATTTTCTCCGATGAGTTTAACGGAAACAATACCGTCGATCAAAATAAGTGGAAAGTCATTGATGAAGAACAAGCAGATTGTGATGGTTTGTAGACATCATTATTAAATCTTTGTTTATAAAATGATAAATATAAATATCTAGGTAATTTTAACGAACAGCTCCACTGCAAAGTCAACAGCAGTGATAATATAAGACAAACCGATGGAACCCTTGTCTCGGCGGCCATTCGTAAGAAATATCTAAACAAGGAATACACGGCCACTTGGTTAGAAACACAGGCGGGCTTCACATATGGCAGGTTTGAGATCAGGGCAGCGCTACCCGAGGGAAAAATGCTCAGACCATCAATTTTTCTGTTGCCAACTGAGCAGCATAACAAGGATATGAAGCACTGGGCAAAAGACGGACTCATTGAGATCTTATCTAACCTTCAGAAACAAGAATTTTATTATGGGGTTCACTACGCTATCCAAGATAATTGGTATAAGCCGGGCAAATTTTCCGACAAATCTCTATTCACAAACTCTTTATATAATTTCCATATCTATGCGTTGGAGTGGACGCCAACTGAGCTCAAGTGGTTCTTCGACGACAAAACCTTAACTCCGAAATTCAATATAACAGAGATATTTGAAAACCATTACAACCCTTTCGATAAACCCTTTAGACTTGTGATAAGTTTAGGTGTCGGCGGAAAACTATATTTTGGAGACATTAATCTGACAGAAGAGGATAGCGATGGCTGGCCCTGTCCTCTATTTATCATCGATTACGTCAGAATTTACGAATTCAGTGACGAAAATAACTCAACAGATATTGAGGAACAGAATAGTGTCAGAAGTTCTCATATTTGTCACAAAATTTTGACGACTTTAAGGAAAAACATTCAGAAAGAGTTGTCTTTTAGTCTAATGTCAAGAAAAGGTTAAGTAAACTTGCTAATATCGAAAAGGACGACACAAACGAATACGATGACCTCGAGTTATATAATGATGATTATGATAGAAAGTATTCAGAGCCCTATGAATTCGATAACATTCTTGGAAATTACACAACTTCTGATGATATGATGAAAACTGAACATGCATATTTAGAGATCATTTACAAGCCTGATTGCAATAACACTGGTGAGCTTTAGTTGCGAGGTGATTCAATGAATGAAGACTTTAATGGTTAACTCAATCAGTTTACAAACTGTTCTCCTTTGAGACCAGGATTACAATAAATTTGAAAAATTCAAAATAAATAAAAACTACATAAAAAGGTTAAAAACTTTAGTCTTAAAAGGTTTTAGTTTAGTCTTAACTCAAAGTTTAGTCCATTTAGTCTTGAATTCATCAATAAATTTATTATATAATCAAATATTTATCCTCTGATTGAACATAATTATAATAACCTAGCATCTTGTCAATCAGAAATTATAAATATCTGTTCAACTCTTGTAAATATTTATACGATTTAATAAAAGTACAAATCCAATGTAGCCTGTTTAAAAGTCTACTGTAGCTTGATGAAATTGTTTAACAGTAAGTTTTGTGAATATAATGGCCTTGATCAAATTGAATTTGTGGAAAGTCTAGACATTTCATAATCAAAAGGATGAGAATTAAATATCCGTTTAACTAAAATTTGGTTCTTCACAAACTGTTATCTAGCAAAACTTATAGCACTGCGCGGAAGATGTATATTACCTACGGTTTGAAATAATCCGTTTTGTTTCGTATTTCAGAATATTCTGAAACATTTCAATCCTTTTCTCAACAAAAAGCGGATCAATTGACTGAAAATTATTTGATTTTTTATAAAAAAAAATTAAGTGAATTATGTATTTCCTGTTATGGGTTTTCGTCTCATTTGTTACTAAATCTGAGGCCAGTCTTAAACTTGTCTTCTCTGATGAGTTTGAAGAGAATGACTCAATTGATACAAACAAATGGGATGTCGTTCATGAAGACAGTAAATGTGATGGTAAGTGATTATAGTTAAATTTGTGCGATTATTAAAGTGATATTTTCTAGGTAATTATATAAACCAATTGAATTGCAAGACTAATAATACGATGAATTTGCGAGTAATGAACGGCACTCTGTCTTTGGCCGCCATTCGTCACAAACATCTGACCAAATATTATACCTCTCCTCTGGTCACAACTAAACAGGGTTTCATTTATGGCAGGTTTGAAATGAGGGCCGCACTGCCTAAAGGAAAGATGTTGAGACCCATTCTGTTCCTCTACCCGACCAAAACCTTTGGAGAATGGCCTAAAGACGGGGAGATAGACATAATGTCGAACACTCAGGACCAGGAACTCAAATACGGCATTCATTTTATTAGAGATGCCGTTAAGACAGACTTCGGAAAGACATCTATCGTTAAGGAAAATCTCAATGACTTTCAAACCTATGTCTTGGAGTGGACTGAGTCTCACATAAGTTGGATATTCAACGGACAGACATTACATACGATTAATATAACAAAAGAATTGCAAAACAATGACAACCCTTTCAACAAAGAATTCAAACTAAAGATAAGTTTAGGAGTCGGAGGATATGTCGGGACCAATGAATTCTTCCCCGGAGACACCCTTTATGAGAGTGATGCCGATCAGTGGGACTGTTCGCTACTCATCTTTGACTACATCAGAATCTATCAGAATGTTAGTGAAGAGGTGGAAGACAACCCTATCCTCGCTGGAGAAACAAATGTATCAAGCTCAAATGTTTGCTCACAAATAATGCCTAAAATCCGTGCAAAAAGACAAAATTGGAAATTGATATTTTCAGATGAGTTTAACAGTAAAGAAATAGACCAAGATCTTTGGGATGTCAGACACGAAGATAAATACTGTGATGGTCATTTAATTGTATACTTGATCTGGTTCATTTTTGACTAACAAATTTACTCTATTCAGGTAATGGTAATAAACAACTGAATTGCAATACGAACGGCACGAGTAATGTCCGTCTCTTTGAGGACAGTCTTGTCTTAGCGGCCGTTCGCCAAAAGTATTTGAAAAAAGACTTTACGTCTCCACTCATAAGAACTAAAAGAAGTTTCAAATATGGAAAGTTTGAGATAAGGGCTGCACTTCCTGAAGGAAAACTGCTCCGACCCTTCATTTATATGGAACCGACGGAAAGGCATAACAACAACTCGAATGTAGTGACAAAAGACGGAAAGATTGAAATCCTGTCGAACACACAAACTGTGGATTTTAATTACGGGATTCGCTTTGCTTTCAATAACGACGAGAAATACATCCGAAAAGTAGCAGAAAATTCACTCATCACTGAGAGTCTGTTCAGTTTCCACACCTATGCCTTGGAGTGGACCGAAACTGAGATCAGATGGTATTTCGATGGCAAACACTTATACACTGCTAGTATTCAGAAAGAACTGGGGGTTAATTACAATCCATTTGATAAGCCTTTTAAACTGGTGTTAAGCTTAGGTGTGGGTGGAGAGGGTCTATTCCCGGGGCAAGTATTAACTGAGGAGGATGCTGATAATTGGTCCTGCTCATTGTTTATCTTGGATTATGTGCGAATATACGAGATGACTGATCAAGCTGATTCTAACCCCGACACAGAACTGAATAAAATATTGAGTTCTCAGATTTGCGATCAAATTATGCCTCAAATCTCGAAAAAGAAGAAAAAGGAGTCACCTTCTTATCTGCTGATTATCCTGATATCAATACCCAGTTTTCTATTAGTGATGGCAATAATTCCGCTCAATATTTATCTTTTTATTCGGTATAAAAAATCAAGAAAAACATCCGACGATAATAACAATGAATTAAATGAGAAGGAAATCTATGAAGGAGTTTATGATGAGAACTACAATAATTATTATTCAAATCATCAAGGTGATCATTATGGTGATCAGTATGATGATAATTATAACCATACTTACAATGAAGTCATGTACACAAAAACGGAGAACCAGGATATAAATTGCCATGGCTATTTGGCTATTACGAGCAATGCGTGAAATCAATTGGAGTTTTATTATCAATAATTTTTAAGCTTATCAATTGAAGATTATTATCTAGCCAAATACAGTTTGTTAAATGTTATTAATAATGATAGTAATTCTGATAGGTTAACTCTTCGATTTGATATTAATTTAACTAGTTAAATTAATAAATAATATCTTGTTAGATCACATAATGTTATCCTTGCCTTAGATCTCACTCAACGTCATTGGGTTTCCTTTTTAATTTAAAATGTTCAAGTACATTTGTACATATTGCTCAAAGGCTTTTCACAGAAATTTATGAGTTTCCCTAATGATCTAGATCAGATAACTCCTCGTAAAATTCTCGTTGACATTTAAATTGAGATAATCTGTAAGTCTGTTGTCATTTGTCGGCGGAAACTGAAACTAAATTTTCGTCAATATATTTGTTTTTTATATTTTCTTTGAATCTTGTTAAATTCATAATAAAAAGTGTTAAAACGAACCTGAACATTGATTAAAACTACTAGGATATTAATTAATGCAATCAATTTGACAAATATGAAATCCAAGCCATGAAAGCCATAATTGCGTTGATTTTGATGCCTGTGTTGGCGGCAAATGCATACTGGGATCTAAAATGGAGTGAAGAGTTTGACCAGAAGCAAATTGATCAAGATAATTGGGAGACTACTAATGAAAGCGGACCTGTTTGTGATAGTAAGTTAGACATTTCTTATTGAATAGATTGAAATACAGGTAATGTATTAAAGTACGTAGGTTAAAATTATTCTATTCAAAGGTGAGAAAATCCAACGCATGAATTGTTTCACAAACAGCAGTCGAAACATACGACTAATCGACGGAACGCTGGCCTTAACCGCAATCTATGAGAAACACAAGAATATGAAGTATACCTCCGCTTGGATTAAGTCTAAGAAGACATTTACTTATGGAAAGATTGAAATTAGAGCCGCACTACCTGTCGGCAAATCGCTTTCACCCTGGATCAAACTGGTGAATCCGAAATTCAAAGATAAAGATGGTGCCATTCGATACAACAGTATATTCCTCTTCAACGATCAGTCAAATTATATCAGAAATGGAGTCAGTTTTAAAAAGAGAGTCAATGGAAGTGTTGAAGATTATCTTGCAAATGATCCGCTCAGTGATCTTCACACTTATTCGGTAGAATGGAATGAGACGGATCTCGTTTGGAGATTCGATGGCCAACAAACCAACTGGTTTAATTTGACAAAAGCCAACACATTTTTAAAAGATCCAGTTACTCTTATGTTCTTTTTGAGAGTCGGTGGACTCCCATTTGGGAACCAAATATTAACTCTGGAGGATGTCTTCGACTGGACCTGTTCTCTATTCATCTTAGACTATGTCCGGTATTATCAATGGGTTAATCAAGACTTCAATAATTCGAAAGAAAGTAATCCAGAGAACAGTTCTCCCATAGGTTTTTGCAGGGATGTAATGAGTGAAATATCACCCGTTAGAATGGAACCTGTCAGTTGCACCTGGATTAATAAAAGCGTAATTATTTCAGGCGTTTGCTTGGTTATTTTTGTTTCTTTAATTCCATTGATTTGTTGGTTTGTTCTCCGAAAAAAGAGGAACACCACATAAAATCTAATCTCTATTTGAAGATAAAGAGAAAGACCTGAAAATAATAAATTTATGTTCGGGTGAAATATCAATAATATTTTGCAAATTATTTTACTAATAAAATGATTTGACATTTATTTGATTTTTGATTAATCAAAGAAATCTTTTGTATTTACTATTTATTCAATTTTAACACAAAATAAATCAATCTTTTTATTTAATAAAATTAAACTTTGAACTAATATTTCAAATACTCAATGAATTAATTCTTTTTAATTCTTATCTAATTTTTTATGGGATATATGCAGCGATGCACATAATGTATTCATGATCAGTTCATCCATTGAAATTGTATATAGAGTAGAGGTAGAAAGCAGTGATGCCCAAAGGAGGGGGATAGCCAAAATACACCCTGAAATTTTCGGAGACTCCACCCCTTTCGATTTGGTCCGAAAAAGTAAGCCTTTTTGCTCTGTCCTTACCCCCCCCCCCTCGAGGTGAAAATTTTCTTTAACATTAGATCTATGGACAAGCACTGGGTCTGTCGAGGTTTTGAAAAATGAAATACTCCCTTTGACCCCCCTTCTGGAGAAAAAAATTTGTCGGACCCCCCCCCCCCCTGACCGAAGGTGCTTGGGCATCACTAGAAAGTCAGTAAAGTGCCAAGTTTGTCAAAGGCTGGATATCTGTTTTTCAAGTTT
>JAQGBD010001072.1:0-19419 GCA_034698165.1 Punctoribates punctum | reverse complement strand
CAAATAATAACTCATTTAATTGGAGTTTGAATTTTGAATAAAAAACATCTTATTTTCAAAATACAAAGACATTGAAAACGGATTTTGAGAAAAAAGAGAAGCTTTCTAAACAAGCAATAATTTCTGATAGAGTTGAAAGTGACCTTTCGCAATTGAACACATTCGCCAGTGGATGTCTGGCCGCAGATCACGAAAGCCAACCCGTAATTACTTACTTAATAGTCGGTGTTTTTTGGCACTCATTCTCTAATTTGAGTTTAATTTTCCTGGAAATTCACAATATCTCCATCAAAACTGTCCTTGAGTTTAACATTGAAGCCCATGATAAAAGCCAGGTTTTGTACCTGTTCACTACCACGTCTTGCATAATTGAGATGCGATTTCGTAATGAAGTCTCCAATTATAATAAATATTGAAATCCTTTGCCATCGATTGGCATAAGAGAAACCACTCTTTTCTCAGTTCACTTCACAACTGTTTTATTAAAACTTGATTTAAATATTTAGAAGTTTTCTCAAAATGAATTTTCATCTAAAGTTTGTGTTCCTATTATCGTTATTTAGCCTAGGTAATTCGCCCATTAAATGATTATCTTGTTTTAAAATTTGTTTGTATTTAAAAAACAGTTTATTGTGATTTCATCGACGACTGGTGGAACCTCCAAAAACGTATGGCAACTCTCTTTAGCCTAAATGAGAAACAACTGATCCAGAAAATCAATGGCGACCTAAAATTTGTTGACAACGCCATCGACAAGAGATTATCTCAAACTCAAGAGTTGAAAATCTATTCCGATTTGACCAAAAAGTTTATTCAGTTTTACAAAGAATTTCGCATTCAGTTCGAGAAAATGTTTAATAAGCAAAAGGATGTCAAGAAAAGGAAAGCCCTACTCATAAGACTGGCGTCAATTACCACAACAATGAGATATGATGAGGAGTGGAGAGCCATCAACTTTCTGATCAATACTCAGCCACCGGTTGACGGCAACCAAACTCTGGAGGAAATGCAACAAAACTTCAGGGAATTGATGCTTAAACTCAATACTGTTTTGCATACAAACGCAGAGAAAAATTATTTTCAAAACCAGATGTTTTGGTATCATTTTTATAGCAGGGTAAGTTTCCATCAATCTTAAAATCATCAGGGTGTGTCCCCATTCTTTCTTAACGTGTGTTTCCAATCCATTTGTATAGCTTTCGGGCTTTTATATGAAGGCATACATCGAAGCCGACATCGAAACGAATAAACTGAACAAAAGTGAGTCTCAAATAAATCTTCGGGTTTTGATCCAAGACTTGAAGAGATTCCTGTATTTGCTGTCTTTGGGAAGTAAACCAACAAAAGAGTTCCAAAAACTTAATTAATATTCACCAAATCATTAAATATTTTGTCTATTCTGTGCTGTTTTCAACATATTTAACCCATTTGGTATTTGTATTGTATTTTATAATGAATATTACCATGATAATTTGTACTACTGTTTTGAGAATTTTACTTATATTGAAATTTAATTATAAAATAATTATCAATTAATTCGATTATTTGATAAATTTTCGATAATTTTTCCCAAATATTTCGTTTAAATTCTCTATTATATTGAAAAAAAGGTTAAAAATATATCAAATCCGAGTTCAATGAACTTTAATTAATCATTAAAAACATTTTTTAAAAACATTAATTGACATAAAATCAAACGAAATGTGTTTTAAATGAGTCAACCTTTGGAAGTGTCAATCAATTGGAACAAGGAGAAAAATCTTTCCAATTCATCGGCCAACACTTTCAAATGAGGACAGCGGTCGACCTTTCGCTGTCGAGATATACAGCTCTTGGCCTCGCCATACATCTTACTATAAGCTTGCAAATCCTTAAAGAAAAATACAATATAACCATGATCAATCCAAATATAATTGAAACTCGAAAATCAAGTAAGACTCACATAATTAATGATGCCTTCAATAATTTTATTCTTGGTACTCTCCCAAATATTGCCAAGAAACATCCGTCCTCTCAATATATTATACAACGAATTGAACTTGGTCTCTGCACCACCTAGCTCATCCTTTCTCGAGCACTTGATAGTGTCGGTCAAATTTTTCGCTCTGTTTTCTTCGTCGCATTTGAGGACCTGAGCCATGGCTGCGATAGTCGTCACCGCATCGGTTCTCTCTTTAGGGGAACTCGACTTTCCTAACCTATCAGTCAGTTCTTCAGAGATCTTTTTGAGGGCATTCCTATACTTCTTAATGAAGTCGTAATAACAATCAAGTTTAGTGATCTGCGCCCTCTTCTGCACCAAATCAATGCCAACTTTGAGGATACGTTGCGAAGACTCGAACATCACTTTATCATCCCTTGAATTGGTCACATCCCTGGCCTCGCTATTCATAGCCGCCAAACCACTTTTGACGCATTCTTTGTGAGCCTCCTTATTAGCCAACACTAAACAAGTAACATGGTATTATAAAATTGGTATATAACTTGGTCTTTGACACGATTACTGACCAGAAGTGAGTGCAATAGAGAACAGAATTACTTTTGAAGCCATTATTTTTTAGTTTCGTTTAATTTATAAAAACTCGAAAATAACTGAAATAGAAAGAAAAAATCGCAACTTTAACACCAGATTAATTGAACTAGATCCTTCTCATGACATTATTTTCAAATATTTTTATTTAGAGCACTAAAAATGAGTGTAAACCTGGTATTTTTTTGGTTCTATATAACCTATCAATCAATGAATACTCTCTTATAGTTAAATGTAATTACAGTTTGAAAAAGTTTTAAAACTCCAGAATTTATTTTAAATAATTTTGAAGCAAGGCAACTTTTAAACCAATTATATTCAAGCTCTTGTAATTTTATGAGAATTGTTTGGCCTTTGAATTGAAATCAATTGATAAACAGATGAATAAAATACAATCATTTTATGACTTTTTATGTAATCAAAAGTTGAGTAAAACTAAAATCAAATACAAAATCATTTGAAATCAAATTATCTGAAAAAATGCGATGAATTCAATAAAATTAGTTATAATTAATGAAAAACTATTGAATCAAACCTTAAAACAAATCATTTGTTAAACTAATCACTAATTAATTGAAATAAAGAAAAATAAACTCAAAGACTAAGAACTAAATTGAAATAAATGTCAAATGAATCGTAAAATATAAGCAGAGAATAGGACCACAAGAATAGTGACCACAGAAGCCATCACTTGATAGGAACCACTCAGATGTTGAGCTGGGCCTTCAACGCCCGGCGCGTCCTTTGAGTCAATAGTCAACTGATCCAATACAGCCTCAACGCCAGCAAATACCTCTTCGGAATTGGGCTTGATCACTTCATCAGGCTGAATGAATCCGAGATTACCCTTATATAAATTAGCCTCCGCTTCTTTTTCGCTAATAGGAAGGGGTCTCATCTCAACAGTAAACGAAACTTTGACTCCCAAAGCATCGTAAGCCCATTCGTCACTTCCACCGGTAGCGCAGTCTGCAAATAATTCTTAAAAACTGAATGACAAATGACTCGGATAATACTCACACATGATATCACAGGGAGTGCCGTATTGATAGACAGTGCCGTGAACTGCAGCAATAGCTTTGACCGCCTTTTCTGACAATTGTTTCTAAAATATTAAATTTGTTTAAAACAGAAATCAAATCATTGAAAATATTACCAAATATTGAGCATTGGGTGCCGGTTCGGGTGAGGAGGCATAGGGGTACATCCATGCCTGGGAGAACGTATGAAAAGCGAAATAAGCCACGATTTTGCTCCTAATTGGCGTCAAATAGACCCTCAATGCCTTACATTCGTTGGCTCTGAAAGCTATCTGTCCACAGTAAGGAGCATCACAAGGATCGATGGGCGGGGGTGTTGGATTCTTTCCCGTTCCCCCCGCCGTACAGAACCCTTTAGTCTCAAAACTGTTGACGAATATTAAGTTGAGATATAAATAAATGGAAAGAGAAGGGAATTACTTTCGATTCAAGTCAATGCCCGCACAGAGGCCAGTCGGCAACCACATCGATTGCCATTGTTTTTCTCGTAGTTTATTAGTACAGTCCATTCCTGGACATATCATCGGTTCTCTATTCTTTCTCCAAAATCTTTTGTCCTTATATTGATATTTGTCTTTTTTATTCATTTCCGAGATTTGTATTTCGGTTAGGTTTCCATAAGTCCAGGAGTAGGCATACCTTTCCAAACCATAATTCATTTTCAAATAGCTTTCATTAGAGGACATACCCGTCCGGATTGAGTACAGGAATTATGATAAAGTCATAGTCGTTGAGAAGTCTATGATTCGCCAGAAGTGTATTCACAGACCACATACAGAAAGCCTGTGTAAGCCATTCCCGGGCGTGGATTCCACACTCGAAGACTACAATCTTCTCCTTTAGTTCATTGCCACTGATTTCCATGACTTTTATGTCCCGTTTCTCAAAGGTCTTACCGATTGACTTCAACTCTATGACTCTGTTTGGGTGGTCTCTCTTCAAGCGATCCATTTCTGCGTAAATGTCTTCCAAAGTATTGAACTTTTCGTAATCAAACTTTTCTCCGACTCTGGAAGTGGTCTTTCGTTTCAGTTGTTTCTCAATCAAAGCAAACATAGAATCCGTTTCTTTCAATTCGTATCGGATTTTCTTCTGTTTGAGTCCATCGATATAAGGTTTGACCTTGTCCATTCTCACCATTGCTGTAACGGCCGTCAATTTAGGGCTCGGATGCGTCCAGAAGTCAATCTTAAGAGGTTTTTATAAGAAAACAAGACTTCTTTGCAACCATTACCATATATTTGTCAACTTTTTCGACGATATAACTGTTGTCGGCCTCTGTTTTCGGATGGATTATCAAAATCTTATATGGATTGGACTCTCCTTTCACCGGAACAGTCCATAGAAACCAAATCAAGACAATCGAACCGACGATTGTCTTTTTAATCATCTCTTCAGATAATTGTCTTCACTACTAATCGGATCTATAATTTAATTAAACTCAGAATCAAAGCATTAAAAACGATTTTGAAATGAATTTACAAATCAATGAATCCTTAAATTGTGAGAAAAGTATCCAAAACTGAAAATCAATGAAACGGTTGACTAATAAACAGCCAGAGATTGGGATTCACTTTAATTGAGAGACTATTTGTCCTCAGAGAGGGTCTGAGTGGGTCTGAGAGGGTCTGATAGCCTCCTCTCCACTGATTGCATAACTTATCGATGCCTTACATAACATCCAATCAAATCATTTGACGATTTCTTACCAAAAAAAGTTACTAAAAACTCATCGAATAGATAGGACTCAAAAAATTATTGAAATTTGAGGCAATGTAGCATGGATAAATGTCAACAACTATTTTCCGATAGAATGATTAGTCCGCAAAATTAGGAGAAATTTGTTGGAGTGAATTGCCGTCAGGAAAAGTATAGGAGGGGATAGACCTTCAAATTGGACGCATAAATGTCACCTAAAGAGCACATCTAAACTCTTTATAATGAAAGCCTAATATAGTATTTAAATGATATTAATTATGACATCAAAAAAGCTATTCATTGTTCAAAAGTGGACTCACAGACGACTCCTATCCATTGAAACATTGGTTTATCTGCTGTTTGTCTAACTTCTTCTGAGACTAACTTCAAAAACCCATTTCATACGAATTCTGTTTTTATTTGAATTATTCATCTCTTCCTAAGATCTTATTGATTGCAAAGACAATCATTTGCAGCAAAAGATGTTTAAACAGATGATTGTTATATTGATTTTGTATTTATCGGTCATTCCGTTGGTCGGCGGCGCTAAGAAAAAGGGCGGGACCTACAAAATTGTGGTCATTATCCCTAAAAACGCTGAAGAAACCCAACTGATCATCAAAAGTGGTGCTAAACATAAGGCAATCAATGGTTTAGTCATTGTTTAATTCAAATAACAATCACTTTTCAGATCGATTTTTGGGTATATCCGAGCAAAAGCTTGAGACCTGTGACAGCGATGGTCGACGATATCAGAGACAAGGGTTTCATCGATTCTCTGAAGGGAAGCAAAATTGAGATCAAATTCCACGGAACCGATTCACTCATCTCTATAATTAAGAAGCAATTGAAAGGAAGAACTTCTTTGAGAGTCGGCGATAAGTTTGATTACGACAACGCCTTCCATACTTTGGATCAGATATACCAAGAGTTGGATCGAGTAGTTAAAGCCCACCCCAACAGAGCCTCAATCGTATCCATTGGGAAGTCTTTTGAGAATAAAGACATTAAAGCCATTAAATTGTTCGGTAATGAACTCAAAGAGAAATTAATTGTCTTCGAGTGTGGAATCCACGCCCGGGAATGGCTTTCTCAGGCTTTCTGTATGTGGGCTCTCAATAAATTAGTTGCCGACCACCCGTTGCTCGACGCCTACGACTTTCTAATTATCCCAGTACTCAATGCCGACGGGTATGTCCACTAAATACAAGTCAATTGATAATTGTCAGCTTTATTAAGATATGTCTGGTCGTGGACCGACTGGGTCTCTACTCAAGACTCTGATACCTGGGATTTGATGTTTGGTACGGAATGGCGCACAAGACTGTGGCGCAAAAATCGAGAACCGAATCCATTCCCTCAATATTGGAAGGAACCGGAGTTCGGTAAAAAGCATTACGACTATCAGATGGAGTACCCGCCCGCAGCCGCCAAATGTATTGGCGTTGACCTCAACAGAAAGTAATTCAATTGATGGCAGAGTTGTTGTGTTGACTCAATTTTTGTCATTAGCTTCAAAACTGGGAATTTCTGTGTCTTCGAGAAGAGTGGGCCCAACGATCCCTGTAGTGATCAATACTGCGGAGGAATAGCCGATCGAGCGGTCGAAGTGAAGGCTCTGCAGGAATATCTTACTCCTCTGAAAGGGAAGATTGTCGCATATTTTAACTTTCATACGTATGGTCAGGAGTGGATGTATCCTAGGTCATATACCACTGAAGAGGTCCCTAATTCCCAATATTTGGTATGAGTTTTGGTGCAATCAATTGTTAACTAACTTCTGATTTTCAGCAAAAGTTGTCTGATTTGGCGCTCAAGGCATTGACTAAATTACACGGAACAGAATATACGAGCGGATCCGGTGGCAAAATACTCTGTCAGTGGTTTCCCTCTTTTTGACAGCAGTTTGAAACTCATATTAGAAACTATTCTCATTCTGTCCACAGATTTAGCGTCCGGTTGTAGTGATGACTGGGTTTACGACCAGTTGGGGATCGAAGTGGTCTTCAGTATTGAGATGAGACCCAAAGCCGGGTCCGAGAAAATATCATTTCTTGGGTTCATTCAGGAAGAGTCACAAATAAAACCCAATTCTGAAGAGGTTTTTGCTGGCGTTGAGGCTGTGCTCAACCAACTCACACAAGATTCTAAGGACGCGCCGGGCGTTGAGGGCCCAGCTCAACATCTGAGTGGTTCCTATCAAGTGATGGCTTCTGTGGTCACTATTCTTGTGGTCCTTATCTCTGCTTATATTTTACGATTCATTTGACATTTACTTCAATTTAGTTCTTAGTCTTTGCGTTTATTTTTCTTTATTTCAATTAATTAGCGATTAGTTTAACAAATGACTTGTTTTAGGGTTTATTTCAATGGTTTTTCATTAATAATAAATAATTTTATTGAATTCATCGCATGTTTTCATATAATTTGATTTTAAATAATTTTGTATTTGATTTTAGTTTTACTCAACTTTTGATACATAAAAAGTCATAAAATGATTGCATTTTATTCATCTGTTTATCAATTGTTTTCAATTCAGAGGCAATGGTCTGAAACACACATAAATCTATTGAATTGTTTTTAATGGGGATAATTAGTATCTAAAAGCATATTAATCACAATATATGAGATTTAGAGAAATGTTTTGATTAATTTAATTTAAATCTAGCAACTGTTATGAGCAGGGTTATTATGATTATCAGTACTGTTTTAGATAGACACCTTGTACCATTGCTTGTTAACGTTAGGTGATTGAGGACAGCATCTATTCCGGCCCAGGTTTCCTCACAGACCGGTTTGATCAAATAGCAAGGTAATAGAAAGCCATAACGACCCCTATCCCTCAATTCTATAGTATAAGCAATTCCTACATTCAAAGTGTCGTAAACCCAGTCGACGCTCATACCTGATGCCAGGTCTGTTCAAAATTTTGAATAGTTCTATCAAGTTCAATTTTGTCAAGAATTAAATGAAAAACCTTACATGAGATTTGGCTGAAAGAACCATGGCTATATTCTGTTCCGTACATCCTATAGAGAGCTTTGACTCCTATTTGAGCCAACTCAATCTAGATCAAAATAGATGTATAGCCAGAAAAATTAGCTTGATAAATACCAGGTGTGGCTGATTAGATACTGTGTCATTGGAATAGCCCCGGGGATAGATCCAGAGCTGACCATAAGAGTGAATTGAAAAATAAGCGATTATATCGTTTTTGTTGTCCAATAGGTATTGACTCAACGCTTTCACTTCTGGCGAGGAAAAGGGTGTTTTCCCGCAATTGGTCCGATGACACGAATCATTCTTCGCTGAGTGAACACAGAATTGTTGGGTTCCCCAACTTTTCAAAGTCAAAATTACCAAGTTAATTAAATTCTAATAAACTTGTTAAATAATAGATTACTTTCTGTTGAGGTCAACCCCACGACAGTCATTTCCAACGATATCCCTATTTTTGCGCCAAAGTCTGTGCTGTTCCCATGAAAATACATACCTGAAAATATTGAACCAAATGATCTTGCATACAAATTGTATTTTATTAACAAACTGACCCATCAGGATTCAAAACGGGTATAATCAAGAATTGATAGCTTTCCAAAAGTGAACTATCATAATTAAGCAATTGGTCTATTGACCAGAGACAGAATGAGACGGATATCCATTCTCTGGCGTGAATACCACACTCAAAGACAACAAGTTTTCCAATATCTCTATTCTTTGATTTATTGCTCAGAATAACAGCGGGAATGTCCCGGTTTTCAGCGGTTTTGCCCAAAGAAAACAATTTAGTAGTGTTTGGATGAGTTCTCGATATAAGACTCAACTCATTCATGATTTCACTGAAGTTATGATAACTCGACTCATAATCAAAGGTCTGAAATATAGAAAACTGTTTAAATATTTCTGTTTCCGTCCATTTGGAGCCATTGATCATAAACTCGTTATAACAACAACTCAGACAACAGACAAACAGTTGATATAAAACAATTATTGAATACATTTTTAAATGAGTCCTGAGTTTCTTGAGGACAGGACTCAGATTAGATCAGTTTCCTGTTTACGGCAGAGAATATTCTTTATATACTCACATTAAATGTCTTTATTTAAAAAAATGTAATAAAAATAGTGTTAATGTTATGTTATTTGAAATGAATTTCAAATATTGATCTTTAAAGCGATTATTAGACATATTTTGTTATAAATTTCTCTTATTTTGTAATCATTTTAATGTTTTTACACATTTTTATTGGAGTTATTCCTAAAGTTTTTCTTCAGTTTTCAGACATATTATTCTTAATGACTATATTCTGGCGTCAATTTTGAAATATTCAACAGAAATATGTTTACTTTTAATTAGATGCTTTGTGCCAAGAACATATCTTTAGAAACATCTCATAAGTATGTGTTTAAATAATTTGAGTTATCCTCAAAAATGTTATGAAAATTTCATTTTAAAAAATTAAAGATTTTTACCGAAAATTTTTTATTCAGTCATAAAATGGAAACAAAATTAAATAAAGAGTTATTTTACACTAATTAAGCTGAGGTCACATTTTTGCAGCGCCCGGGTAAGTCGGGAATGCGCTCATCAGTAACGCACCTGAGACCAGCGCAGCATAATTGTGGGTCCAGGGTGAAGCCCAGGCAAATGCCGCCCTCAGCGCTGCACACCTTCTGACAGACCCCCGTCGCCTCCGGATGTATTGGTGTGTGGTATTTGCACTGCAACTGTTGGCCCCGACAACACTTAGTCTGTCGGACTCCACCACATTCTTGTTGGTGTCCACCACATGGTTGGGGTGTTGTTTGACTGTAAACTATGAGTTGAAAATAAATTTTAAGTCACCTCGAAAAGTAACATGATCAAATTTAAAGAAAAAATAGCTTAATATCTGAGTTTCAATTTGATATACATTTAACGAAATGGAAACTTACCCAGAACACATACAATCGACAACAAGACAAGTATTTTATACATGTTTTGAAAGTTATTTTTCACTTTTACTTCAGATTTGAAACTCAGTCGCAGTTATACTAAAGTTGGAGAATATTTTCCATATATTTATAGCAGTTTTTCAATCAATTGTGAGAGAAATCTATGGGTTTTGAGTCCTGTTTTGTTTCCCTTCGATATATATTTGTAATTATGATAAATAGTCAGTCAAATGATAAGAACAGTTATTCGATAATAATTTCAAGGATTCAATCGACAAACGCCTGGATTTCACTATTGATCCAAAAATATTTCCCTTCAATTCATAAATAAGTGTTTTTACTAAAAATAAAATACTTTAATACAAAAAATAATAACAATTATTCGGATTTGATTTTATTCATTAAATCCTTTTCAATGAAAACTGGTTTTCACAAAATATTTACCTTTTGTTTATACATTTTTTCTAATCGTCATATAAATATTTTTGTTCTGACCAAGGTTAATTTCTTTTATAAGTTGTAACTAGCTCATTCTGTAATTTAATGTGATGTGAAGTTCACTGGGAATTATATCTACTCCCGAGAGAGTCAAAGTCATGCCTCCCTCTGTTAATCACTGGAATAGATTACATAATCTTAAAGTTTTATTTTTATCTAGCTAAGCTTACTATATGGCGCTTCTCACCGACAACTCTTTGGATTATTTCTAATTAATGGATATTTTCCACCCGGATCTTCGATATTGTAATCTTTCAAAATTAAATGGAATAAAATTGCGCCACTCCACTTTTTATAAAGAATAAGCAAGAGCATTTACTAATTCTACCCTTTATCCTGAGTACATATTCTATTTTTTCAAACAAAATTCCACTGATTCTAATTTAAGCAAGAACAAATTGCAATCAATTAGCTATTAGTTGAGTCATAATATTGAAATGTGTTTTAAAAGTAATGATTGCAAAATAAGACACTTATCTGAAACAAAAAATAGCATGATTAATTGCGTTGTAAAAAATTTTTCCAATAAAAAAATAATTGGTTTACTTAAAGTAATACAAAACAGTTGACACTCTTTGCTATAATATCACCGAAAAGAAATTGTGAGCATTTCGTGTCTTTTCGGTCGTAATATAAGTTAAAAATAGAGACAAAACAGTCACAGATTTCTCTCTATTTTTAGTTGAGAAGCACTTCAACTCTAATCTACTTAAGTATAACCCATTCGTTGAAAACATGTTAAATGATTCTGATATTCAGTACTGAAGATCAAGAAAATTCCAATTTATCAGAGTATAAATTTGCTAATTAATAAGGCCCTGATAAAAATCAATTGTGTTATATTCTTGGACTAATTTTATAGATGAAGATCTACTGTAGAGTTTTAAACTCCTTTCGGAGTGTTTGCCAAAAATTCTTATTATTGTTTTAGAGATTAATTTCATAACAAAAGCTGTGTTTGTCTTCACTATAAACAAGAAATTGAAGTAAACACACAAATTATTTCTTATTCAAAATGTCGTTTCGATTCAAAAATTTAAACCAAGAATATTATTTCGTCTGAAATATAAAATTGATTATTGAGTGAAAAATTGTTCGGTAATCCCCGAAAATGAGTCGGGAGTTGTTCCGCACGTCATTCATAAACCGTGACTCAAGACTACTGAAAGTATACATCACGTGTCAGTACTGTATTGCGAGTCTATTTTTGGGGATGTTCCTGGTCCTCACTGGCATTATGATGACCTCATATAATAATTCACGACTACAGGGACTGACCAAAGAGCAGAGATATAACACATACCTATTCGGGTCAATAGTTCTGATATCTGGTTGTGTTCTCTTAATTATAGCAATTATTCTGTTCTTTTTCTCGTCGATAATGTTTATGCGGACGACGACAACACCACCTGAAGACAATTGGATTAATTTGGTTGAGGGACAGCCAAACTCATCACCGCACGGGGTTATGCTGTCTGGAAGTGTTGCTGATGTCAACGATTTGGATGGCATTGACGAAGGCGTCGACAATCTCTTTGAAGGCGATTCTGATAACCAAACTCGTGATAAGCGCACAGAATCGCAGACTAATTGACAGCCAAATAATTCTTACGTTTCTGAGTCCAGACCTTATCTAATAATTAATTCTGTGATCATTGCATAAGATTTTAATCAGTGGTGTTCATCACCTCTACTCCAGAGGTGGTCTACAAAGGAATGGCTCACCTTGACGGCAATACGTCCAAGAATATGTTTGAGCCATGTCCTTGCCCAAATTTTTTTGCCCCTATCAAATCAGTGAATTCATTGATTGATCACGGTTATCAATCCCAAACAGACTGACGCAATCCATTCTATATATTTCTAAGAGTTCAGGGCTAACCCCCCTCTGCGCCCCTTTGACTCAAAATTTATCAGAATTTTTTAGAGAAAATTACTGTAAATGTCATAAAACTATTGCATAATTCAGATGTGATTATTGATAAGCGTCTGAAGTGTCAAAAGAGATATTATTTATGTTTTAATCCCCTCTAGACTTGTGTTATACCAAAAGATAATTTATATTTTCACTATCAATGGTTTTATTCCAAGTTTTCAACTTGCATATTTTATAACTTTTAATTAATTAATTGATTGTGTCAATGCCCTTTTTGTTCCTCTTGTCTGAAGTTTTATCATTTTGATAGAGACATTTTTGCTAGATTACCGATTTTCCATTAGTTTATTTTGTGACTAATTTTTTGATAAATTTTTTCGAAATTCAAAACCTAATTAATTATTGAAATTAATACGAATTTTTGGAATTTTTCTTGAATTTAACGGAATATTGAATATCAATAACTTTTTTTAATAAAGATAATTATGAAAATGTCTTTACTCATAGCAACTGTATCTTCAATGGAAGTGAATCATTAGGTAATATATTCTCTTTTTTTATTCATTCCCTGCAATCAGTAAAAAAATTTTGAGATAAGTATTGAAATCAATTTTAATTTTATGGCAATTTTCCTCATTTGGGAGAAGATATTGTTTTTTATGTCATTTAAATACATTAATTATGAAGAAAATGACTAAAAATATCTATATATTGAAAGAGTAATTAAAATGAATAAAATTAAATTTTAATCTTCAACCTCAAGGCCGAAGCACACCTATGAAGTGTGGCACAGGTATGCAATTTCTGATTCATAAAGGTATGTCATGTGCACAGCAATGATCAATTTTGTATGTGGTGTGCTCTCCAGCACTGGGCAATTACTCTTTTGTAGACCTTCAAACTTTCGGAGAAAATTAATCATTTCATTTGAAAATTTATAAATTTAGTAACTTTTAAGTCAACTCCGATCATTAAAATGCTAATCTGAGCAGTGTCACTTTGTCGATGCCAATTCTACCGCTGTATGCAAGAATCCTATTAAAGGCCTATTTATTCTGTGCGACGGCTATTCACAGGAAATATCAAAATTAATGTGAAAATAAATAATTAATTAATTCATTTAATCAATTGATTTGAGTTTTTCTCTGAATTGTCTCCAATCTAAAAGAGGAAAAACCAACAAAATTGAGTTAATCTCAAAAGTTTGATGACATTAATCATATCTAGAAATTTGAATTTAACAGTTCCTCGAGTGTTGTTTCATTCAATTTCTAGTGATATCCCCTCAGACTAACCCATCATATCTTGGAGTTGGGCCACAAGGGGACAGTTGTAAATCTAAATCAAAATAAATAACTCAATGAGTGGTTTGCATTTGTGTTCTGTTCTCCGCACAGGCAGTAAGCACTGCCTAATGTTATTTAATCGGCTAATAAAATATGATAGTGTGGTATCCTTGGAACTTTATATAACACTCTTTCACTCTATCTTTCTCTTTAAACTTCGTCCAAAAGTCAACGAATATCAGAGCGAAGAGTGAATTCATATAAAGGAGTTTTGCAGTGGATTTGGCGCTCAGACTATTCCACTATTCTGTGTGACATCCCTCACGTTAAACGACAATCAGTCAAAGATCAGGTATTTGATTGATAACAATACTTATTCTATTCTTTTCATTAAATTTATTTAACCTTTTTATAAAACATTTATAAAACACAATAAAAGAGCGAAATGTTATCAAATCTTTTATTCGTTAATTTAATATAAAAGTTATAATAATTTTTGATATTTTAAAAGTTGTCTCAAATTTGTTTTGACGTTTCCTTCTTTCAGTAGATATGAACCAATTGTTGTCCATCGATGACAATGACCTGCCGTTTAAAAGACAAATGGCTCGAGCCTTCCGGGGCTGTCGTTGTGCGGCTCTACTCCTAATTCTGACACTTTTGCTACTAATCGGCGGCACATTATTGACAATATTTCCGACGGAAAACCATAACTACAATAGTCTGGAAAGTCAAACACCGCTACAGACTATGGGTCTGGTATTCCTTATTCTTGGCTGTATTTGTGCGGCAGCAGAGGTTGTGCTCGTCGTCATCACAATTGTGTTTCTAAGAAGTGTCAAAACATTTAACAGAAATGAAATTCTGAACTCTAATTGTTACGCAAGAAATTCTTGACTGGATTTTCATCCCTTTCCCAGACATCTCGTCTTTCAATTTCATCAATAATTGTAATCTAAGTCTATTTTTCCTGTTATTCACTGCTTTTGTAATATAGTTATTATTCAACTATAGATTAATTGCATAAATAGATTAAAAACTTTATGTAATATTTAGTCGGGAATTGGCTCTTGCATAGAGCGGAACCCTTTGTAAAAAATGTAGTTTTGAGCGCTCAATAAATTGTAAATTTTGTACATAGAATCCCGACTCCAAATTATTTTATCCTGGTCATCTTTTCATATATAACACATGGTGGAGGTTAGTGGACGATCTTGGACCTCAATTGGTCAAGCGTGTCCCCCGAAATGGATCCCCAGTTCTCGTTAAGAGAAAGGGAGGGTATGAGAAAACTCATAATTTTCGTAAATTTTTTTCAATTTTTTCTCATCAATTCTTAGTTCAATTAATTAAATTACTTTTTCTTTTTAATTAAATATATTGATTATTGTTTTAAGTTTTGATTGATAAGTTTATTGATTGAATTTGTCGAGTTAATTATATGGCATAGATTTTTAGAATAATTATATTTTGTCCCAAATTGGGATGTTTTGTGAGTCCAGGACAGTGGTGACCTGAGGGTACGAACAACTGCTACCCCTGAAGCCATTTGAAAGGACTTTACTGACTTTGTGAAACTACAGAAGTTCTTGTTCCTTCTGATAGTTAATCGCGGGTTTAGCGATTTCACCAAGCTGGTCACTTGGTATTTTATAATGATAATTTTATAAGAATTAATAAGAATTATGAAATTATTCTATGCATTTAAGATAAGAAATAATGATAAACTTATTGTATGAAAAAACTGATCAATGTTTGGAATTTTCAATATATTTTTTACCCTGTTACATTTAATAATTAATGTAATGAACTTTAAACATTTGTATTTTTCAATCATTTGTAAATTTATCACGGATTTAATGAAAGGGAACATTGTTTGAAGAATTTTCAAGACGAAAACACGGGGATCATGGTCTGCCCCAAGAGCCCAGGGTCTCATTTTGCCCGAGGGAGGTGTTACGCAAGAAATTCTTGACTGGATTTTCATCCCTTTCCCAGACATCTCGTCTTTCAATTTCATCAATAATTGTAATCTAAGTCTATTTTTCCTGTTATTCACTGCTTTTGTAATATAGTTATTATTCAACTATAGATTAATTGCATAAATAGATTAAAAACTTTATGTAATATTTAGTCGGGAATTGGCTCTTGCATAGAGCGGAACCCTTTGTAAAAAATGTAGTTTTGAGCGCTCAATAAATTGTAAATTTTGTACATAGAATCCCGACTCCAAATTATTTTATCCTGGTCATCTTTTCATATATAACATAATGAAACGGATTTATTCCGTCCGTCGCTAACCATTCATAATATGAATAATTTGATTAATAATAATAACATAACTGACAATAGAAATGATTACAAGAATCTGGACTTCAGTGCCATTCAGTATTCGTGTGAAGAAAGTCATCTGACATCAGAGAAGAGTCTGTCCCCAAACCGGGACACAAAGGAGTGCCAAATATATGATATCAATGTTTAGGACTTTCAATCTCTTGGCCCATCAGTTGTGTGTTTGATGGAGTTCCTAATCAAATATGGCTTCAATTTTTTCTCAGAAAATAACATGGTCATTTGATAATTAAATTTTCTCCTCTCATATCATAAAACTACCAAGCTTATCAAAAACAAAACTCATTAAAATATCTATAATTTCATTAGAAATGCGTTGAATAAAATTTAAATAATTCTAAAATTTAAAAAAAAAAAATCAGAAAAATAATGTCTAAAATTTAAACTTTAAATATAGAAATATTTTCCTCTGCGATAAACCTGTAAATTAATGACTCAGGGGATCGACTAAATAAATATCGCGTTTCCAAATCACAGACACAACATGTTTGTTGTCAGGTTTTCAATTTGAAGCGTTTTGTTACCTCGATTATCATATTTATTATTAATATCATATTTATCGACAACTTTTGTGTTGAGCTTTCAATAAATGTTTTTATTAAAAGTCTGAGTAATTCAGTAATAAATAAGTTAATCAAATTTCAAACCTAATTGGAACGGAACTGATTAGACTCACAGACCATTCCATGACATCATTTTCACAGATCATATATTTTACACTGATAAGTTCAGTAATAACAATTTGATATTTTCAAACACGCTTAATGTGCCCTTCGATTTATTTTTCTCCAAGCTTATTTTTGTGCGTATGGAATGTTTGCTCATTGTCTGAGAATTTCATTTTATTATTTGTTATATCAAATGAAATATAAACTTTTTAAAAACGTATCTAGAGCATTTCAGGTAAGCATGTCCTTGCTTATGTTAAACATATTTTTCAGAATACCAAGAGTCTAATCCAGGTCCTATACAGTAATATTAAGTCAGAGTTATTTATAGTATTTATTGCTGATTTCAGCTAAGACAAAGACCAGTTAATATTGATTTCACTAGATTAAACTCTTGTGAGACTGTTTACATTTGCAAAATGTGGTGAGCTTGCAAGTTGCTAATAATGTTTTGTCTCAATTATTTGTAAATATTTGCTTAATTTAATACCCTTGCAACATTATCAACACTATCAACACTAACAACACTATCATTAAATGACTTCAGACAGAAATGACTGACAATTCGGAAAATCAAAGAAAATTTTTTTTAAATCAAATTTTATTAAAGAATAAATTATACCTAAATTTAGTTATAAATCATCACATTTTGCAAACAATATATCAGACTTTGGAGAGAAGAGTCAGTTCGAAGAGATAGAAGAGACGATCCAACTCTTTGACAAACATTTTCAGATTACGGCACTTATCGGCGGCAGTCGACTGACTTCTTGAGCACTGTTCGCCTTCAGAATAGACGGTGTGATACAAACTCAACAACTGTTGGAATTAATTATAATAAGAGATAAATATTTTCAATAATTTATAGGAATCACTCACTTCTCCAACTATTCCTGAAACCACTTTATTCTTGAACTTAAGCGCAAATTTGCCCAAAAACATGCCGTTCTCCAAAAGGGTCAGTTTTGGCTTAAAGTTGAAGATATCGACCGCAAGAAAGCCTTTCTGTTCGAGAGAACTGCATTCCGCCGATTCGATGGTCTCATTGAAGTGTTCAGCCCTCCAGTCCTCATCACATCTGATTGACTGAGTGATTGTCGCCAAAGCTTTGAGAGCACCGGTCTTTTCATCTGGTGTTTCAGCCCTGTCCACTCTTTCTTTTTCGCCGTTCTGAAGAATATCTTCCATACCATTTGTATATTTATCGTAGAATTGCTTATAACAGGTGAGTCCGGCGGCATTCGCGGTGTCGGCTCTCTTCGTGACCATCTCTGCTGCGACTTTGAGGTTGTCTTGAGTCAAGTCATAGAGTTCTTCGTCAGACTTTCCTTCGAGAGCTGCGGCGCCTCTTTTGTTGCATTCAATGTCTGCCTTTAAGTCACAAACGACTGAAAAATAAAATAATTTCATTGATTTTTCAAAATATTAATATTGAGTTCAATATATACCTAAAGTGAGACAAATTGAGAAACAAATTAATTGAATCAAAGAATTCATTGTTTTTCTATTCAGTGGATTAACTAAAACACCAGAAGTGAAACAATTGATGAAAAGCAATGGTTTTGTTTGAGTTTATATACAAAAGATTTGTCGGATATAAGAGACCAGACTTTTGAAAGACAATTAATCTTCTGTTCGACTCATTTCAAGAACACAACTGTTTTGTACTCTTCGTCACCAAATTTCCACATCGATTGATATATTCGTAAAATATAATCATGGTGTCATTCATGCTCAATTAATTAACATATATGATCATTGACCACATTATCATTAATATCTTGCTGAATTTTAATGGGATATTTGGGTGAACATAATTTTTATTCTTATTCTTTGATATTTTTCAAGACAAATGAAACATTCATTTTCTTTGAATTTTACATGTATCTGTATGTGAAAGCACCTTGCTTATATAATACAACTGTTAAATGCGAATTTGATAAATGTTTGGTCGAAACAATCAATAATTGTTTGTTTCAAAAAAGAGTTTATAATAATTTTTCCTCTAATTCCCAATTATTTCAACGAAATTGTTTGGCACTATATTTCAAATAATTTATAAGATGATAATTTTTGTTAAAAACTGAGCGCAAGCCATATATTCGCTCTATTTTAGACTTAACCTCTTATTGCATCACTTTATCAGACATTTATTATGTTGATTAATAGCAAAATGTAATTTTGAAATTCTTTATTTTAATAAAAAATTATAAGTTGCACGTTTTTTGGTTCACATTTGATCAAGGGTGTGCAACGGTTTCGAACCTAATCAAGTACATGTACTTTCACCCGAGTAAATAGAAATACATGCCGACCCAACCTACACAGAATAAGGGGGTGCTTTCATCAGACAGAAGCATCTATTGTAGATTGTAAGACAGGTCATTCCTGAGTCTAAAAGAATATTCTGTTCACTTAATGTTAGTACCCATCGGTAGGAATGACTGGTGGTGGATTTTAAAACACAAAATTTGTGTCAGACACAAATGAACACAAATGAATTAGGGATGAAAATTTACACAAATTTCAGACACAA
>JAQGBD010001071.1:0-19432 GCA_034698165.1 Punctoribates punctum | reverse complement strand
AGAGAAAAATAGACTCAAAACTCATTTATTGCTTAATTAGTTTTCAATTCACATCGAGTTCTGATATTATTCTACAATTTTATCTTCTTTTTGATAAAATATTATTCTTTTATAGGAGAATAAGAGTCGGAATAAAATATTTGTGTTAAAAGTTTGAATAATGCATTTTCTTCACATCTTTATAGTGAAAAAACAGGTTCTACTAGTTTATAAAAGTATAGCTGAGTGAGAAATGAAGAATGAGATGGATTATTGGCAAAGAATGGATTGACTCAATAAATTATGGCACAAAAGTGTTTTGGCGATCATAGAAATGAATGCACAATAAGTGGCTCTCAAAAGAATACCAAACTTTGAAATATATGGAAATGTTGTGAACCAAAGTGAGAGACGATATGATCGACATTTTATTCCATTCCCTCTCAGAATATCACTGAAAATAGTTTGCTTTCATTGACGAAGAAAAAGATTTTTCAATTGATTTTCTTATATTAAATTATATGCGATTTTCAGCTGAATTTTCCATTTGAAAGAATATTTGTGAGACCCCATCACTATCATTTTGCTAGTTCTCATTACAAGACTGACATTTTTCCATTAATCTTATGAATGAGGTATTCTCAAATGAATGTGCAATGTCCTGGATCAATTATTTCCAAGTTATGCTAACCATTATGTTTGATACAAATAATCCGTTGAATCCAAAAACATTTCAATTATATATAAATCTCATTATAATAAGACTCAAACAGAGATTGAATTCACTTAAATTGGTTTTATCTCAGACTTAATGATAAAGTATTGAAAATTCAATTTCTTTAATAGTTTTCGTCATTGAATTCTAGACTAGAATCGAAATCTCGGTTTGAATTTGGAAGCAATCAAAACACGAATAAAATTATTTGAGATTTCAATTCAGTATACATTGAATAATGATTGTCATCAAAATAGTCGACAATTGTTGATGGCTTCAAAATTCTGGGAACGTACTGATTATGACCATGATGAATCCTCATAAAAGTAATGACAAGAATATTTTACACCAATAAAACTCCAGAAATAAGACTAATAACTAATTGTTGTTGCCTTCACATCAAATGATTCTCAGGAATGCTGCTCAACCAATTTGACATGGTGAAATTCTAGATTTTCGTTTTTAATTAAGGAAATGTCATTTTAAATTATGGTTTCATTTGAGTGTCAAATAATTTATCAAATCTAAACATTTTTTAAAACAAAAACATAAGTCATATAAATGGTTTTCTTCTCTAAAAATGCGATAAAATTGGAAATACGGGTGAAGTCGATGGGAGTGACCGATAATCGCCAATTATAAGCACTTTTGTGTCCAATACTTAAGTATAAATACATGATTAGTGTTGAAATCGTCGTATATTTGGATCCTTTGAAACATAAATTTGCAATTCTATGGACGAGAAGTTGTGTGCGAAGAGAATAAGATTAAAGGCCTTCAGTCAGGCCTTCAGTCTGTGTTCGCACAACCATTGAAACAACGGTTTATGCAATAAACGGCATAAACGGCGTAAACCGAGTAAACGAATCCAAATGCAAAGCATAACCTTTTAATGTTTCCACACTATTGGCCAGAAATCTAATCAATCTTAATATAACTGTAATTTTCGCCAAATTATCCCCAAATTTCACCTATTCTTGTGACTAAACCTGCAAATTGATTGCAACAACAAATTCACTTCATTTGCAAGATTTAAAACAAAACTCGAGTGAAAGTAAAAAATAATAATTTCAGTATTAAATAGTGATTGATTACTATCCAATTTGGCTCTACATAAATTACCATGTTCTCCTACATTGAATTACCAAAACCATTAATAACTCATTAATGACATTAGTAATTGAATTTCAAACATTTTAACCAAATTTTAATCCGAACTAGATGAAATATAATCCACGTTTGATTAGTGCAGTCATAGTTCAGTGCTCTGAATGCAAACAAAAATGAGATGACCTCGAATAAAGTTATGAATTACTACTCTCATCATTTTTCACGAAAAGATGAAAAATTAGTGCTCAGGGAATGAGTGAACTTTTGATTATTTTTGTTTTTCGTTTTATTGTTTGATTTGATAAAAGATTTAATTTCTTGTAACTCTATTCCAAGAACAGAATCATCAATATAAAAGTCATGTGAGTTATTGGCAATGTTCTACCAAGACTATTCCAAGTGATAATTAGATTTATGAAAAATAGGGTTTATTTTCTTAGTGTTGACGCCATATACGGCATGTATTGAGTGATAATACCAGAGGAAGAAAAGCATAGCGGGCTAACTCTGGGCCCCATTATTACATTAGTATTGCATTATTTAGGAATATATGGCTAACAGTTCTCATATAATATAAAACATTTAAGAGAATCGGCGTATCGTTTGAATCGCAGCTCTTTATTGCCGTTTTTGCTGTGTTTGTGTCCAAAGAAAAATAACTTTTTATATACGGATATCATAGCCTTTGCCAACAATAAATGCTTTGATGCGAAAAGTGTTGATTATTTCAATGATGTCGACACTTAATCAGTTAGTATTGCTGTGAATATCACTCATTGTATTCGCCACTGTCTTATCATTAATAATATTCTCGCCTTTTATTCTGTGCTCTTATAGCCATTCAATAAACAATTTATTATTACATCAAAATTGCCTGAAAATTGAGTTAATATCAAATTATATGCAGAGAAGGCACACAAATAGCATTCTATAGAATCTATTCTATTCTCTTTTATTCTGTCCTTTTGTGTTATCCCAATATTCTTCATTCAATCGACTTATTTATTTCTAACCTTTTTTTGTTGAGATTAACTAATTTCCTGTTTTTCTCTTAATAAGTTAATATAAAGTCCAGATCATCTCATCAATTATAAGAGAGCACATTCATTGCACAATCATATCAGTAGATAGAATCGCGAATCGACTGATAGAAGCCATGAATCATCGAATTCAATATATATTATCCATATATAAAACATAATTTTAGAGCTCATTATTCAGATTGGATTTGCTTTCAGTTGAGACCAAAAACAATATTTTGAAAGCGATATAAATTAGAGCACAGAATATGTTTTCAAACAAAATAATTTGGAGTGAAATCAATAAATGAATTAAAAAACAAATGTATGTCTCATCTGTTGTGTCGTTCATCGCAATCATTATTTGTTTAGTTTTTATTATACTTTTGTCTCTAATGGTTCACAATATTACCATTGCTTGAAGTAATCCGAAAGAAATTTCCAGCCTTTGTTCGCATGATTTTTGTGCCACAATTCAATATAAATAGCATTTAATAAATTAAATAAACGATTATTGAAATCTCAATTTTAAAACCCATTTAATTGAATCAATTATTTTAAGTGAGAAAATCGATAATTGTTTCCAAAACTATTCAAGAGATTGGGTTTTGAAAAGATTTTAATTTTAACCATTTTTTCAGATCAGAGCCGACAAAACAATGAGCTCTAAATTTGCATACTTTGCACGTATAGTAATAGCCTATTAAACTTTATTCGAGCAGAAAATACTCTTTGGAGAAAAGACTGAAGATATGATCATATGAGACAACAGGTCAGCCATTATTATCAAATACGTCTATTTTTCCATCGTTTGAATATTATCACAAAAACCCCTATTTTTTAGAAACCGATTAAATAAATGCATTGTTTGAAAGACATTTCTTATTAATTATTTTGAATACCTAAACAAAATGGCATTTAAGTAGACTTTTACCCAATTTATCAACAAATGAACTGATGTTTGGAAGGAATTATTGATTGGGTTTGCATATGTCCCAAGTCAATTGATGTTTGTATCTTGATCAATTTATGTTAACCCCAATGAAATGCTTTATTTTGAAAGTAAACAAAAATATTTTATGCATTAATCAAATTATTTCGAAAGTAAACAAAATTCTTCTGACGTTAGTTTGAAAAGACGTCAAAATTTGAGTCAAGTTTTTCGATCTTAGATTTGAAAAATTTTTGGACAATAAGTAGAATAGAGATTAAAAAGACACAATTGTTGGACACGGATGAGGGCCTGTGATGTCAGAGCGAACGGAGTGAACACAACATCAATATATCGAAAGTGATCGTCAGTTTGAGTTTAGACTGACCTCCATTTGCTCTAATACTGGATGTATCGCAATATAAGTTAGTGGTATTGCTATAAATAAATGGATCAATTCCTACTCCCTTTCCTATTCTGTGCATTCAGTTAAGACTGTATTTTGCAGTACCAGACTTGTGTACGTCCACTGGAAATGCTTTTCTTTAGACTTGGCTCACAGGCTGTCCAACAATCGAATAGTTTGATGGAGAAAGTAGTCATTTCAGACATCAAACTGATAGGAATGGGTGGCAACACAACTGCCAAATCCATGTCTTTCTCGATGTCAGACCATTTGAGAAAAGCATTGACCAAAATATCGCATTAGAGACGAAAAATTTCCACTTTTATTGCGTAAACTCTAGTAAATGGTGTCCACCGATAGGCCAATAATTTGTGTCTTTTCTCACAAAATAAGAGACGAAAAGAGCTATTCTTTTATTGCAAAGTCTTTTACAGCAATTCTTGTTTTCAACTTTTGTTTTAATGACTTTTCTGAATATCACTTCTTTAATGAGTTTTGATTCACACATCTATGCGGCAAAACATCACTAATATTGTGCTCGATATTAATCAACTTGAAATAAGATGTTATTTCTCATACCATGAATATTGCATTCTTTTATTCACATTACTGTTGACACAAAAATGTATTTTTATATTATTTTTCATTTCTTTCAAATCTATTTTAATGTCAGAGAAAAAGTGGAAAATATATGTGAACTGAAAATTTCTGTTCCGACTAAACATTATTTTCGTTGGCAAACGATATCACAGTTTCTTCTTCATTATGGAAACGACTGGGAATTCGTTTCAGATTAACTGTTCGATCAAATTGTGTCGAAGTAGAGCCTCTGAAAAAAGATTTTGTATGTCTTTTGATGAGTTTTTCGCAATCACTTAGTTTGAGATTTATATTAATCAAAATGTGAGGAAACCCTAACTTTCAAAGGATATACGATATTTGACTCCCATTTAGAAATTGTATTTAATTTACTTTTTCTCCAATCGATTCAAACACTAAAAATAGATTTTGTATCAAATGTTAATTTTTATTTTTAACCCTCAAATTCAATCCATTATTTGCTTTTCATAATCAAAAGAGTGTTTTGATTAAATTTTAACCAAATTTCTATTCATAGATCATATAAACCAAATTAAATAAACAATTTCTAAATTAATTGAAGTTCTTATCCACTGTTTTAGCGTTCAATTCAATTATAGGGTATATCTGTTTTCCGGGTTATACCGGAAATTAAAATCTATTTAATAGAAATAAACCTAAAATTTTATTTTTATTCAATCCGTGTTTTATCGCAAAGAATATTCACTGAAATCACGAATTCGCTTATGATTTACGAACCAATAATTGGGTGAATAGCCAGGAGTCGTAATCAGAGACCATTCTCTGTATTCAGATTACATTAAAGACATATTTCCTCGTTTGAGTGTTTGAATCTTCTTAATTCGATACTCTTGGTCACTATTAGCATCGTTTCCTTTTGAAACCTTCGCTAATTATCTTAGTTTTCCTTTCATTTGTTTTAATGCATTGTTTGCTGTTTTCGTTTTTTCGTATTATCGGCGATAGAATAAGTATTTGCTATAAATTCTAGCAATAAATTCAATCCCAGACGACTGACCCTATGTTTGAACATCAAATATATAAATATATTAAGGATTCGGCAAAACATCTTCCTTTGGATTGGTTTTTGTGGCATTTGTTTCATTTTTCAGTGTATGTCAGCAAATATTGTTCTTATTTTCCATATTTAATGCATTTGTCCGTTGAATATAACTCGCATTTATCGCCAACTGTTTTGGTCAGTCTTCTGATCAGTAATGCATATCTATTGGTTTCGATCAATAATTCCTATGATTTTTCAATCTTCGCCTCTAATCTGATTTGTGCGCCAACTCTGTCGATGTGATTGAAATAACTTTAATTCAATGAAAATTTTATATTTTGAAGAGTTTTTAAATTCAAAAACTCTTTTGTAATCCGTTTTATTCAGGGCTCAGATTTCCCGACAAATAATATCTCTATATTTGGTTTTAGAGACCATTTACTTCTCTTAAAGTATAAAATATTAAATATTTTGGAAAATAAAGAAACGTTTCTCTCTTGTGATGACATATGGCTCTGACAACGAGTCGGGTCGTCACTGATTTACACCCAATAAACAGATTTGTAAAGAGTGTGGAATGCAATCAATTTTATTCCTCTTTTTTTACTCAAATATTTTTTTGAGTCAGAAATTTTTCGTAGTGTTTGACACGAATTTGACGTAAACACAAACATAACTGGAGACACATGTCCTACAGTTCACAATTACTGTCCATTTGGAAGGAAATAATAGTTGAAAAATCGCCGACAACTCAAACCCAGAATCAAATGAAAAGAAGAGAGAAAATTTTTGAATAAAGTGAATGAAAACACTGCAAAAAATCAATGCAAACACTGAGAGCAATGTCTGTCTCTCTGTTTGTCTTTCGCCTAATTTCTATCCAAAAGCTAAATGAAAAGCTCGCAAATGAAGAGACACTCCAAGCAATTATTTTTATGCTAATTATTGTTGCTCTCTCTCTCTCTCTCTCTCTCTCTCTCTCTCTCTCATTATCAGGATAAATTACAAGGGATCACAATTAAGTCGTTTATTATATAATTGAAGTTGAGTTATCTTAAAATATGCCTGCTCAAATTAAATGGTGTTTTGGTTAAGATTTGATGTCTAACGTATTGCCCAATCGATTGACAGATAAGTCACTCAACTCTTTCTATTCTGAGTAAATTTGAAGTAAGTGTTGGCTCCGAACAAAATTTGATTAACAGCTGTAATATAAGACTGGGGTTGGAATCAAATAAATTTGGAAATAGAAGCGAATAAATTAATAATTCATAAAAAGCCAAATAAATTCAATTGAGGCCAAAGTATAAAACTTGGAGTAAAAGCTAAGAAAAAACAAATGGACTTTACTTATGTATCACTCCATTCGCTCTTATTATTAGTTTGAGTCTTAGGTTTGGAATTTAACTCTTCTTCGCTCGCAATGAAAAAAATCAATTCGAATAAATGTCTGATGTATTCAAATCTCATCTTTTGATGAATAGTATGCTTTCAACACTATTCAAATGAGCTAGAATAGCTTGAATCTACTAAACTAGGTCCTCATTCTTCAGATTTGTTTGAGAAAACTTTGATTAGAAACGCGATTCAACAGTTTTGGTGAAAGGAATAGAGAGACCGAACAGAGTGAACACAATCCGTAATTTTGAAAATCTAAAAGTCGTGAAATCTTATCCCAAATTAGAGTTAAGTAATCGATAGAAGAGAAGAGACCTGAAATGAAATGAAACCTTTCCTCCAAACGTTTCCAAAAAATTTGGAGCAAAAGCTGTAAATCACTTATAATTGAATAACAATGCGATCAGTGAAACAATGATTTAGTATTCAATTTCATTCCTTTAACAAATTATAACCAGGATCATCTGAGCATATTTTCAGAACAAATGGTATTCTATATTTTTATTGAGTTATCCGACAAACTTCTTCAATGGTTGTAAACGAACACATCTTTAGAATAAGTGTCTAGTTTAGATTAAGTATCACCAAATTCACAACCTGGCATAGTATCTTGAACATTAATTATCAAAGATTTTTCATTACTCGAAGTAATTTTAACTAAACTTTGAATGTATTCAATTTGTTGTGATTTGTTTGCTGATTGATATTTCGTGTTTAATATACTTTTGGATACATTTTAGTGACTAAAATTCCCCGAAGTATCCATACCTAGCAATAAAAAAAAGACTAGAAAATACTTTCACAGAGTTGGAGTCACCAAAAATAGTAGACTATAATGAAGTCCTTAGTGACCTTGCTGAATTTATGGAGAATTGGGGACTTAAAAAGGAGTTAACGATCGTCCAAAACGTTTTCAACAGTGTTTTTTGAGTCACCTATTGGTGAAGTTGAAATAAATTGTGTCTAGTATAGAGTACACCATGCTATTGCTAGTGCTAATGCACCATGCTAGTATTAGTACTAGTGCTCACAGAAAAGTGAATTTAATTTTGAAGTCAGTACTTATTGATAAAAATGAGTATTAGATTAGAGCCAAACATAATTAAAGGGACGGAATATTCTCTGAAAATAGTATTGATTTGTGGAACAGAATGAACTTAAGACATATCAAAGGCTTTCAAATCTAAACTACTTGTAGTCTTGGGATCATATGATCGGTGTCAGGCATGAGCACCACCACAGCATCTGCACCGATCATCTCTCCTCCATCTGGCAATGGTTTGGTCCGCAAAACAATATAATGTAATATTATTTTTAAAACTAATGCTATAATAATAACAATACTTAAATTGGAGTTATTTTGTACTCACAGTTGGTTTAGTCTTCAGTTTATTACAATAAAAACAAATTCATTTCATATAATAATTATATAATATTAGAGATTTATATAAGAGTTAAGAACCAAACAAACATTACATTCGTATTAGTGGTAGAAAAACGAAATACAATAATCTTTTAGTTAAAGTAAATTATAATTCAATGCTTTCAAGACTTTTATCTCCTATTTTGAGAAAAGTCTGAATAAAAATGTGATTAGAATTACATTTAAAATATCAAAATTAAATTACGAGTCAAACAAATACAGAATTTGTTATTTAAATTCAAACGAATAGGAAAACTCGAAAATCATTTTTTTTTTACTTACGACAAGTCTATTGAAAGTTTGAAACAAACAAAGGATCGATAACTTCGGAGGAAATATTTGCTCCAAAAGATTGGCAGAAATTCAATGTATTGTTTAGACATAAATCAAACGCTTCGAAGAAGAAATATATCGCAGTTTATAATACAGTCTCTGTACAAGAGTCACAAAAAATTGAAATTACATTGAGTTTTGTTAGGAAGTCTCCCTCTCCCTCTCCTTCTCTCTCTTTTTTGCAATCATTGCTTTGGTTTAGATTCCGGTCCTATTGGTTGTCATCAATAAAATGCTTTCAATGCAATTAGTCTACAATTGATTGCATCAAAGAAAATGTTTCACTTATTTATTCTTTACTCTTATTTTTGATCCAATAATTTCTTCTCATATTTCAATGAATTTAATTTATATTCTGTTGTCTTTGAGGCGAAATATTCATTGAACAGACCATAGAATCCATTTGAGTCTGAATTTCAAATTGTTTCTAAATGTCTGATGACATGAAATGAATCGATAATTGGATCCCTTTCGCCAAAATTACATCTTATATTCAAATATGAAAATATTTTAACCAAATTTGAATTAATGTACAAACAGTTCCCAACAGTTTCACCTCTTTTATAGCAGAGTTAGCCCATTGACTATTTCATGGAAAATATGGAATTCAAAAGAAGTGAAAAACTCTTTTTTGTTGTTTGGATATTAAATTTTCAAAATATATAAAAACAGAAAAGCATTGAATCGATTGTAAAGTTATTATTCATTTAAAATCGAGTGATCGCCAGAAGCAAAGTCTTCAATACTTAGGCCTCAATATAAAGGGATGAGAATTGTGAACATCACTGAATAGAATCGTATTAACAAATTCTCAATTCAAGGAAATAAAATAATTGCTGCGAATAAGCCTTAAGTGAAGAGAAAACTACAAAATGTTTTCTCTTTTCAAATGACTTTATTTGCGGGAAAATAATTCCCTCTTTTAAGTCATGAAAACAGAGAAAATCGATTTCTTCATTAAATTTCTTTACAAACTGTGAAATATGAGAATAATTTGATTTTTAATCTCCTTTTGAATTATTTTTTTCTCTGAAACTCCGGCGATCAGCGATCAGTAGAATTACGGATTTAGTCTTGCTCACTTATTTTCACTCAAAAGACAGCTCAACCAAAAGAAATTAGAGAAAATTACTGCAAAATTCTTTAAATTTGATCCTTTTTTCACAAATTTTCAGATAATATATAATATGTTTATGAAGTGGACTACATTTTCCAACATAGGATAGGATTAAATTAAATCAAAATATTTTACCAGAAAATAATGAAATTTGTAAAATATGCTAGATATCAAATAGGGTAAAATCAATTCGAATCTATTAATTCGCTGGTTTTTATCAAATTTTCATTAATCAAATGATTTAATCTAAACAAAGAGAAGTCTTTAAATCAGACATCGCCAACCTCTTTGGCTCAGAGGAGGGTATAGGAGAGGATATACTTTGCAGGTTGAAATAGAATGCAAATTTTTCGCCTCCGGTTTCCGCTTCGCAGACAAAGTTTCAGGGGGGGGGGGTTCAAAATTTTCGCCCTCAGGGGGTATTCGGGGCTATACCCCCTCGCTTGGCGATGTCTGGTTTAATGATGATTATATTGATAGACATGTTTTGAGGCAATTGTTTTGATGAAACCAATCAGTTCTCAATTTCATAGACAAATTAATTCCAAATCTTATAAGATCTCAGATTATGAATGAATAATAAGTCACTTGAAATAGATTTGAAAAATTTAAATACTCGAGTATTTTGAGAATTTTTCAATTCAAGAGGTATTTCAATCTTAAGACTACTTCCACTGATTTAATGCATTTCAAGCATTTATTTCTATTTGTTTTTTCCTTTTACCAAATTTAAAGAAAGGGATTAATAAAAAAAATTCATTTGAAAACTGAGTGAAATGTTTTGAATGTGATTTTAAAATATTTTCACTTTTATATGAATCGGGAAAAATATTTGGGAATACTTCAGACACAAGAAAAGAGAATCAAAAGAATGTGAAAACAATTCCTTTAATGTCTTTCGATAGGAATAGTCTGAAATCTATCCACAAGTTATAAATGATTTCAAACCGAAAATAAAAGTGGAAAACGAGGCGAACACTAAGAGTCAAGACTTAAATATTGTGGAGATTACGACCACTATTGAGATGAGGTCTGAGTGCAGAAATAGTGCCTTAAATGGAGAAGTTTTGTGAACACTTGCCATCACTCCGACCATAAAACACTGGATTTATGTGACGATTGAAAACTTGCAACTCTTAGACTACAGTCCACTCAAATAAGACGTCAGATATTTGAGCGAAAACTGGGAGTTAAAGGTCGGCCTCAACTAATTCATCACTGATTTGTGTATTTAATTAGTTGTTTGTCTGATTTAATTGAATAAAATCGACGTCTGATTCAAATTAAGTCATTTCTAGTAATAATTAATGACCGAAATGTCTTCAATCTTTGTTCACTTGACCATTAAATAGTTGAAATGATAAATGAGAAAGCTCAACTAATAGCTAAGACAGAAACTAATCTGAATTGTTGTCTCCAATGTATTAGTAATTAATCCTCAAATTTTTCCTTTGAAAGTCGTATGTCTTTTGATGAGTTCAAAGCTTCGGATGAAAATCGAGGCAAAAATAATCGAAATAAGAGTCTGTCTGTCAATGGAGTAACAGCTCGTGGAGTCGTCTATTGAAATAGTGGTCCACTTAATGTCCTAAATAATAGTGATGTCTGTTTCTAATGGCGAGCAATCATTTGATTGAAACTCTATCTGTTTGTCCCAAAAACACTCCATTTCTTGAAATAAATTTTGAAAAATCTCTTTTAATCACTTCTATTGAACAGTAAAGAACTGATTCAGGTTCAGGTCGTCTCTGGTCAGAGATGTGGCTTATTATACAAAAAGGCTTATATTAGAGTCTTTATTATAGAGTCTATAATATTTGGAAATATGTTCTCATTTTATAAACGGAAGTATTTTCTGTAAAAAATCAAAATAATTCGTTTATTTTTTTATTGACCATAATTTGGCGAAAAAGAGGAAACTTTAATGTAATTGAAGTGCTATTATGAGTGCTGTTCTCACTTCAATGCAAATATAGGAACACCAGTTAAAGAGTGGTTAATAAACTTATTCATATACTATTGATATTCATTAGCACAGAATACAAATAAAAGGACGAGTTTTACAAATGCTTTTAGCCTCACATTAATTGAGAAAATAATTGCTAACTCTTTGTGTATAAATAAATGTATGTTTGAAGTGAAGCTCAGTTTTTCAGCACAACTCAAAATTTGATATGAGTGTAAGGGTAGGGATGGATGTGTTCCTCATCTTCACGTCTGTACACATTTTACTTACATATTATCATCATTTGTGACACATTTTCACTCAACTACTGAACAATAAACACACTTTTGAAGTGAAAGTTTATCAATTCTTTGGGGAATTCATATTCGTTGAGGACTTGGATACAAAATTCAGAGCAAATATAATTTTGTGTATGAACTTATAGATGTCTATAAGTCTGATATAATCAATCTTTTTATACTTAGACAATTTTGTATAGCATTTGAGGATTTAAATTTTAAATGCTTTTGATAAAGTTCATCTAGAAATCAACAGACAATATTTATTACAAATTTAACTTGATTTTAAGTAAGTGACTTCAAAGCGATTATATCCGACATCGCCGAGCTCTTCGGCTCAGGGGGAGGGGGAGGGGATAGAAATGATATTATGATTATTTGATGTTTAAAGAATTAAATTTTGCCTAGCTAAAAAAGAGAGAGTTAAATGGATGATCTAATGAAAGACTTGAACTAATTGTAATTTGTTTGGAAATCCCCATTATTTTTATCCTTTTCGTTAATTCTAATTAATTATTTGAAAGCAAGGAATAGCTATAAAATAAAACAATTGCTTTCATCGGAAAATCTTCAGAGAATTTCAATGAAAAAATCTGATGAAATCTAATTATCATTTGTTTCTCATTGACGTCTTGTCTAATAGTGAGCGCCATTTGATTCTTATATTGGATTTCGTGTATTATCGACAATAGAGGCATAGAATTAGTGTTGAATCAAAAGAGTTGCTTCTCTTTAGTTATTTAGTAATTGAGCTCTACTTAGGACTCGGGCTTCACTTTAAATCCCAAAATCCATTAACTATTCATTATTTTAGGTTTTATTATAACGTAAAATACGACTGAAAACTAATTTGTGATAATATGTTATATAATTATACAAATCCCTAATTTGTTTTCTAAAGTATTTATTCATCTTTTCGTTTGCGGAATCTCAAGGAAGACATTGAATTCCATTTAAATATCAATTAAAACCTGTGCTCCGCTCAACATATCATTTATTTACATTATATTCGTGTTTCTCTCAAATAAATTTTATCAAATCTTTTATTTTAAAGCTTTTTCTTCAGTCTATTTATTGTAACAAAACATATGATTCTCATAATTCACTCTCAACTGGTTTTTTGAAAAATTTTGCAAAATTTTTGTTTAAGGGAGGGGATTTTTTATACAAAATAATTGAACAAAAATTAACTTGATGAAGAGAAAAATGTTGAAATTGCTTCAATTGAAGTGCCAATTTCTCACCTTTAAGGCCCTCTAGCGAAAAATAACATTAGAATTAGCTTGCAAGTTCAGCTTGAATTAATCTACAAATTTTCGTATGGTTCACTACGCAACGCATCGTGGCACTTTGCTCATAGAGAGCCCTCTCCTTTTTATCAAAAACTCGGGAATTGTTCACAGATTTGACAGAATTTGTGGCAAATCTCTTATAATCTGAGAGTTTTGTAGAGAAATATTATAACTTATATTCATATCGCAAATCGTATGAATTGATTTTCTGTATGTATGTCCAAAAGGGCTTTTTGGGAATTAAAAATAATAAAATGGCCAGGGGCAAACTGAACAAACTATTATGCAATATCTAGTTTATATTGCATTATTATTATGCTATTGCTTCTAGCATGTCTGAAGTTTATCATCTAATGAAGCCATCTAATTTTAATATTAGTGAATATACCTCACTGTTATAGTTGGTTACCTTGCTTATATGCTTTATTTACTTCTGGACATTGTTTCAAATAAAGTAGTTTAATATAATTTTGAGGCCAAACACTGGATGTTCTCCGGACTTATCGTAATATAATTTATTGTTTATATAGAAAAAGAAATAAAGTATAAAAATCCTGATTTCGAGCGGCAATCGTATGACAACCGCAAAAACAGTTACCATGGAAACAGCTCTGGATGGCTGAGGCAAAGGGAGAACAAGAAGATAACTGTCGTTAGATAATACGATATTCTTCTTCATTGATCCTTTAGTTTTTGAAATCTGCAAAAAGCGAATAACAGTACTCAACATTCAAAACAGTGTCTCACAATTGTCAGACTTTTCTCTTCGTTAAAAACATTTTTCATCGCCTTTCGCTTCAGAAATATTGTCTCTCAATATAAATGATTGAATTTTTTTTATTTGATGGCAACCAATGACTCGAAACCCAAAAATTTATTTTCAGAAAAAAATCAGTTCTCAGTCCATCCGAGGGATTCTCATACCAGACAAATACAAACATTTTATCCCCGAGTAATTTGTTTGAAGCATTTTCTTTGAAAAATTATTTCACTCAAGAATTGAATATCAGATCACTCGACAAATGACTTTCCATTTCTTTTATGTTCTTTTATTACTGAATATTAAATTCTTATTATTTGTATGAAAAAAAATAATTTATTGTTTGATCCCTGAATTGTTATATATTTAATACCAAACAAATTACATATACTTTGAGGCTGTGATCGCCAGGCGGGGGGGGGGTGTACAGGATTGTGGGAACTAGATTATAGCCTAAACCCCCTATTTTCTCGTGGAATCATACCACCCCAAAATTTGAGATTTAGAGGACCCCGCCTCTGAATTTGTCTCAAAAAGTGGGGGAAAATTTTAGTTTGACTTAAAAAAGGTTAACAGAATTTTCGCGGCAAAATATATACCTTGATCCATCTTCGTGTTTTTTTTTCTCGAGGCCTCGGAAAAATAGGGCTATCTCTCCTGAAAGTTTTCTCTTAGGTAGCCCCTTCCTAAGGTCGGGTACCTTGGCGATCACTGCTTTGAATATAATCTTTTTGTAGTAAAAGACGTTTTTCTTTGCTTTTGATTCTATAAGAAATTGTTTGATCAAAATAAGAGATTATTTTCATTATTTCTTATAAATCACTTATTATTGTAATTTAACCAATTATTCTGTGCTATTAATCGATTTTTCTGACAAAACTTTAATAACCATTAAGTTATGGCTTTAATATTCAGGAAAAACAGGTGCAGATTATACATTGTATTCAATATTATTACTGATTTTCACATCAAATGAATAAAGAATGAAAATAAATAGAGAAACGACAGGCCTTTTCAGCCGGAAGTAAATCCCTGTTATTTAATCCGAAACATATTTTATAATAAATATAAGTTTGTAAACAATTTATTTGTCAAATAAATTGTTTTGGTCTCAGATCTCACAGCTTTCAAGTTATTAGGATTTTGTTAATCGACTAAAAGTTAGACAAAACTCATTCGGAATACGATTTTGCCTACAAATGAATGAAAGGTTGGTTTGAGAAGTAAATGCAATCAATTTGACATGGATCAATTCACTTGTCTAAAGTTGAATTGAAATTTCAATACCAAATTGTAAATAAACCTTTTCTATAATTTGTCTCAATTTAACGATTTTATGAGAAAAGGTTTCTTTGATTTAATGGTTTAAATATTGAAATTGTTGTTCGCATACAAACAAATGTAATGCCATTCAAACCATGCTTTTTATGAGAAAGAAATTCGCTTTTTATGCAAATCTCTTTACCTTTCGGTTACCTCTAAATTCATTTTTCATGACTCCATTATTTATAAGCAAATAATAAAAAAAGAAAATAATTGTTAGAATTGGCCCTGAACTTTGTTGATTGCTCATTCTATGAGCAATTGGGCAATGCTTTTGACAACCAGTAATTGGTTTGAGATATTTCCTATTTTTATTACATTTTCAATGGTATTCATTGAGTTTAAGCTCACTTTTATGACAACTGTCATAACCCATAACACATTAAAATGAGTGAAAACTATATACAAAGCCCAACAAAATTGAATTTTTTTGATCAAATATTTGAATAGTTTATGATTTGGACAAAACTGACATAACTTCATAACTTTATTCATAAATTCATTGCTTTCTTCATATGACTAAAGAAAGAAAGAAAAAAAAACGAATTCAAAGAAATGAAAAAATGTGTCGCAATTATTTCCAAATAGTTATTAAAAAAATTCAAATTGCCCAGGGTCAACAATTTGTATCCGGGCATTATAATGAACTCAACTAACTGAAATAACTATTTTACTGATCACCAAGTTTCTTTAAAACTTCTTCAAAATAAATTTCTGTATAATTTTTCCTATGTTTGGTTAAAAGATTTTATCGATGCAAACTAGGTCCTTCTTATGAACTTTGCTTTGAAAAATAAAATATTATTTAAATTGATTTTAAAATATTTTTTATCTATTCTCAGAAATAAATTTCAAAATCAAATGTAATATCATTGAAATACCGTTACCAGTGATACGCAAACATCAAGTGAGGGGTACCACAAATTTTGTTCAGAGAAGGGATGGGGAGGGTTTTTGCCCAATCCTTGAGCCTCCATAGACTTAGTGCTTTTTCATAGACGTAATGTTACAAAAAAAATTTCAGCTCCAGGGGGAAGAGACAGACCAAATTATCGGCCACCTTTTCTCACCAAATCGTAGGGTTGGGTTCGCATCAACCAAAAATTCTAGGGGGGTATTCTAGAACGTTGCTAGAACGTTTAGGATGACGATAATCCTATGATTATAGCATATGACTGAATTCATTGGTAATATTAAAAATTAATTCCAGATGAAAAAATCGAAAACATGATGTCTGCAATAGATGTATATGTTATCTATATGTTATCTATTAGATTTTCTCTTATTTCCAAACCCACACATATAAGTGAAAAGAGCATTCATTTTCATCAGTCTTTTGGGACTTTTGAGTCGTCTTCTAATGAGATATTTGAGGAAACAGAGCAAAGACTGCACTTCTCCAATATTTAGAGTTCAATTTTGTCGAGAAATTGTATTCCGGTTTAATGTCATTCATTTGTTTCTAGCAATAAATCTCGGAAAAAGTCTGTAATCTTTGGGAAAGAGATATGAAATAAGTGGAAAACCGAAAACTTTAGAGTAAATAATCCGTCGCCTAAAGCACCGAATGAGAGAAAAATTAATTTTAAGAAAAAGTGAATTCAGTAGAAAAATATATTTTAAAAATTTAATTACTTTGAAATTCAATCATTTCTTTCATTTTTCTTCAGAAAAAAATTTCAAGAAAAAAGTTTAAATGAAATGAAATTGAATTTAATTACTTTACTCCTAAAAATTCTTTCGAAGTATAAGTCCTTAAAATACATGAGAAATGGTTTTCCATAATATGTAAGAAATTTTCCGTTTGTGTAAACATTCTGACAGATCTTCGTCTGAATAATGTTTGAAAAGTGGAAAATTGAAGAAAAAGCATCCATTCTGTGCTGAACTTTCATCTTCTAAGTCTGCCCATTACTCGATTTATCATGGATGTTTAACCGGACATTCAAGAATCAAAATTAAATTCAGTTTAGTTTTAAATGATTTTAAATAGCTTTGGCGCAAAAGTAATGATTATAATAAAAGAAATGTAAATTTTATAGACGTTTGTCTGAAAATAATGATGGCCAGGGGGGGAGTATAGCAAAAACTTTCACTTGTTCCTTCCCCGATTGCTCATTGAAAAATCATATTATCTCTGTTTAATTTTTTGTGAGTCTGTCCCCACTCAACAAATTCCTTTTTTGAAAATTTTAATATCAATTCAATGGACAAGCTATAGGTCTATCAGCTGAGACTCTGAGCTCATATTATTCTTTAATTATTATTCATTATTCTGTGGACTGAGTCAATGTCTCTTGAGTTTAATGGAACTAATATTATGTCCCAATAAAAAGATGGAAAAACTTTGGTCCACAAAATAGTCTTTTCTCTGAGAAAATTTGCTGATACCAGTGGTACCCCCAAACCACTTGCCATCACTGGTTTGAAATACACTTATTTTGCATATAATTTGCAGAACAAAACATATGGAAATTATATGCATTTATTTGTTTTAACATTTAGTGAACTAAACCTCGAAAAACATGAATATATTTTGGAGAGGAAAACAGGAATAAGAATAAAGTTTTGATTACAGACTGAGAATCAAAATACAGAAGAAGAGAGAGAAATGGTTTTATCCTCTATTTTCAACTGACTCCTCACAGCGAAAAAGTTTTATTTTTGGAAGGAAAGGAAAAATAGTGACTCTCTCTCTCTCTCTCTCTCTCTCTCTCTCTCCCTCTCTCTCTCCCTCTCCCTTCCTATTATCGATCCTATACTTCTATGAGCGTCTATGACAGTCAAGGAATGCACTTCTATTCGGATATAATTTTTAGGAACTCTTCTTAACTCTATTTTCAAGAACTGTTGTTTTTATTTCATATTTTCTTTTTATTTATTTTTCTAATGTTTTCTTTTGAATATCTTTTCTGAGAAAATATTTGTCTTAAAAAAGTTACTTTTCTGAGGAAGTGCTCCAATTTCTTCAGATCTACTTCTTTTATAGGAATAAGTGCTCTGAAAATATTGTAATTCCCTTTGAAATCCCCATCAAATCAGTGTTTTGCAAATGTCAGAATATTTTCATTGGATTGTTGATCAAGCTTATTTTGTCATAAATTTAGTTTCTTTAGGTTGTTGGAAACTAAATTGATAAGTCCCTTTTTAAAGAAGACTTCGAGTCGTTGCAAGAGTTAATCCTGGTAAATTCCGGATAAAATCTCTTCTAAATGGTGTTCTGAGAGAAATCAATTGACTATCATTTAGTTATATGACGAGAGAGAGAGAGAGAGAGAGAGAGAGAGAGAGAGAGAGAGAGTAGCAATAAGTCAGGTCATCCCAACCGATGTAAGTGATAAGAGTTGAGGACATCAACCAAAATGACTTAATGACTGGTTGTAAGCAAAAAACAAACCATTATATTACTTATTGTCAATATCTGGCCGTCACTAACACTTTTATACCTCATATGTTATACGATATGAGTTCTGGTAATCGTTTCCTATGATATGACATAACTTATAAGAATTCAGTTGCGGACAGTTGTGTGTATTCAAGACTTTATGTCATCACATATCCCAACAAATTATTTAATACCATTTGATATCGAAAATTAGTTTCAATCGATTGCTCCTAACTTTCAATCTTCGGAATGAATTTGAAATTCAATACTTTGTTGTATAGACTCTATACTAATAATCTCTTTCTTAAACATCATAAGTAGATTTCAACAAATCAGGAGAGAGAGAGAGAGAGAGAGAGAGAGAGAGAGAGAGAGAGAGAGAGAGAGAGAGAGA
>JAQGBD010001070.1:0-19466 GCA_034698165.1 Punctoribates punctum | reverse complement strand
GGGGGGAGAGAGAGAGAGAGAGAGAGAGTGAGAGTGGGAGAGAGAGAGAGAGAGAGAGAGAGAGAGAAATGATTTCAATTTCTTACAGTCTTTGGAAACTATTTTCAGCTCCGAAAAGACAATTACTTTGATTTGATATCATTTTTTATGCTTATTATTACTCTTATGGTATAATAGAGTGTATGTGTTGTGCAATAAGTCTAATGCGATATGAGTTCCACTATTGAGAGCACTTCCATACAAATGACTACTGAAATGCACTGCATTTTTCACTCTTTGGCTTCACTTTTCAGTTATGATTCATTTATTTTTCCCGATTTTTTTTTTTGTACTTTTCATCCAATATAATAATTACTGTTTCCATTCTGTTCCCATTCTGTGCACTACTGTATCGGATTTTCGCATGTTTTACGGCCAGTGACTACCAAAACGCGTGATTAACATTTAAAAGGGCCGATAATACAGGCGCTCAATGATCAGTCACACTCTGGCCCTCTCTATACAGACCTCCGAATCCATAGATTGAATGAATGTCTAACCGATATCGCAGTTGGAAAAGAGCTCAGGACTCACAGCAGTGGCAGTGCAAACATTGTGTGATTCCCTGCTCTCCTCTCTCTCGCCAAAGCCAGTAATGGCATTGTGGGGGACACTCCTATCTGGCATTCTGTGCGATAAAAGTGTTTGAGCCTTCATTAAAGGTTCTCTCGGTATGAATGCCACCGAAATTGGATGTCAACGAATATTCACCTGAGATTTAATGCATTTAGATCTGGGTATTACTGTTTCGCATATGATTTGCTCAGCCCTAACACTATTAATGTTCTGTTGGAAAGTATGAATGCGGGAGACCCTCATCAAAATGGTTATCCCCAGTGATGACAAAATATTAATCATTTATTCGGATGAAATTACTGCTGTTTTTTCATATTATTATTACAATCGAAGCAAATCTAATCTGGGAATAAATCCAATCATTTTGACAATTAAAGTTAGATTTGCATGGTATTAAATGATAGATGAATTTTGATTATATATTTCAACGAATCGATAAAACTTTAGGAATAAATCCTTTTAAATAAATTAGATTTTTTGCCAAAAGTTGTGTTTTTCCTCTTTTAAAGAAAATATCTTTTGAGACAAAACAATGTATTTTTGATTAATAATTGTATATAAACCAAAACCTTTAGAAAAATGACATTTTTTGATAAATTGACCGAAAAATATTGACTTCCAATCGATCCGGAGCTTCCATTTTCTGGAATTATTGCCCGAAATAATTAATGAAAGAAAAAAATTCATTTATCACTAGATTTTTCATTTTTCAGTGAGATTTAAGACTTTTGTTTGAATTGTTTGAAAAGTTTTTCTTTAAAGCTCTGAATGAAGAGATTTAAAAAGTTTTTGCCTTCACTGGCCTACAGTACAGCACAACACAGCACAACAGCACTGGAGAAAAATGGTAAAAATAACTGTTTAGCTGATTATCAAAAAGTGCTTTTGAAAGGAGGAAAGAGAAATGTTGTCTGAAAAGCAAACATAAACTCACGGAAAGTGTCGTCTCTTAATCCCAGCGCAAGAATTGTCAGAATTTATACTTTAAATGAAAGAAAATCTCGAAAAAAGAGAAAAAATTTTGAAATTTTTTTCTCTGAATTCTTGAGATTTATTTGTTGTATAATAACTCTGTTTATAAAGTCATTCAGATGTTTCTTAAGTATTTTTACCGAAAAATTCATATCAAAATTCTTCTTGAATAACAAATGAGGATAACCTAGCTCAAGCCTAGCTCAAGCTGTCACAATTTATCCTTGGTAAATCTAATTAAATTCTATGCCCAACAAAATCGCTCATATTTTCGATAATAAATTTAATGAATAGTCGTCTGAATTGAAAGACATTTTCAATGAAAATTTTTGTCATAAAATTCATTTCCGTATTTCTTTGATTGTGTGGAACGGCTGTAAAGCACAGCACAAACCAAAAGTCATAAAATAATCAATAATAAGATGTTTGGTCACACAATTAGGGCATAAAATTTTTCTCTTTTCTTAATGAATAGTCAGACATATCTCGGACTCAATGTTGAGATACTAACGCATCAAATGTTTTTATGTCTGTCCAACCATTTCAAACATTAAACCCAATAATAGGGTATATCATAAGCCTTTCTCTTCCTATTCCTCATCCAATTATGTGTCAGATGTTATTCGTGAAGACTTTCAGTGGGACTGACATCAAAAATCACATAATTTTCTTCTAATCTAATACACAAAACATGTATTTTTCATTACATTTAATCTTTTCATTGCTATTGATTTCATCGATCGATTTGATTAAAGATTTAATTCATCGAAGAAAAACATTTTCCGACAAAATTTATCCTCATTTTATTCAACCAATTCCTTTGAAAATATTATTTATCAATAGTTGACATCAAGTATTGGAGCTAGGACATTTTCAAAATGCTAAACATGATAGATTGAATTAATTTCCACGTTATGTATAGGTTTTATATAATTAATATTTCTCTCTATTTATAGTATGAATAAAATATTCACTCAATTTTGACATTACGTGCAGTGAAATACTTAATCTTTTATTCCTAGTATTTTATGGCACAACAAATTAGACACAATTATAAACATCTTATATACGAATATATATTATATAAGAATAATATATACGTAATGCGTATATAATGTATTCAAAGACATTGAATAGGAGACGACATGAAAGCCGAACATTTTGTATATCGAGGTATTAATGCTAAGAATAAATTTCTTCACGAAATTCATTCATTAAGATTAGTATATAATCTATGGAAACATGTATTCCACTCATAGAAGAATAGAAATTGAATTTTCATTTGATGGGAATTACTGTTATTTTTGTGAATAAATTTTCTGAATAGAAAAATGAGAGAAATATATCCATAATTGAAATGTAGGCCCAATTCATGCCATTAGGAGAACGACATATAATTAGGAGTTTTTATCATTGATTTGATATCTGATAACAAAACGGAATATAATGTGAAAAAAGTTAGACATTTGTCGGACAACACGTGTCGACACTCACAACAGTTTTCGTTAATTCAAAGTATCTTTTGTTTCATTTCAGTCAACTTTCAATCGATTTAAAAGCCGTAAATAATTGAAAATTGAGTGAGCAAGGTAGTTATAAAGCTAAGCAATTATTTCTAGCTTTTCATACTCATCAATCATCCAGCTGATTTGTTGTTTTAAGCCGCATAAACCCTATTAAATAATGTTTATTTTTGTGAAGGTTTGATAATCTTGGTTTTATTTATTTTTTGATTGAAAAAAATCACCATAGTAATGAGCCAAGAGATGAATGGCCTTAATTTATTCGAAATTCGCGAAAAACAAATAACTTGTAACTAATTTTCTGAATAAGTCAGATGTGTTTCACAGATAGGACTCCATTATTAAAGAGAAAAATCAATTTCCAGATAATTAAAAGCAATTAATTTCATTTGAAATCCTCTACTCTTTTGGCGTCAAATTTGTTGCAGAAAAATGTTTTCACTTTTTCTTTACTATTCATTAAACATAATATTTTTCAATTAAATTCTGTGCCACTGATAGGGGGCTCCGCTTTTGGCTGAGGTATCGCCAAAATTATTGCCACTTTATCTGCCCGATCATTAAGGGTTAGCCATAAGAGATAAAGAATTTTTGTTCTGGCGTTTTATTCTGTGCGAAAAATGAAAAGATGTAATACTCGGAGCAATAAATGCTGTGCTGTGAAGAGCTGAGCGCTCAGCCATTGTCTGCCATTCAGTAATTGTATCGTTCGCTCAAATGAGACCTCATTTATATATATTTTTGTTCGCACAGAATTTCTGGCACAGAATAATTTGTTTCTGACGCCGGCGAAAAAATACAGTATTAAAATTCTATTAGAAATGAGAACAGAATAAAAGGATTTCTTCGATTTCACTCTTGGCTACGAAATAAAAACTAAATTCAATTTATTTATTGAAAGCTAAGACTTTTTTCTCAGTTTTTATCTCATTTTCAGAGATGACCAGAGGGTAAGAAAGTTTAGTTTTCCATTCCGTTCTCGATTTTCTGCTTGATCAAACACAAAATGAAGCCCAAACATCAACCTAGATGGTATCTAGCTGGAATATTGATGAATTCATCTATCATTTTGAGAATCCCCAAGGTACTTGTCGAGAATAACCTTCAGAAAAGTGGAGATCATTTGAATATTGATTATTTGTCTGAAAATAAATTGGTTTCATTGGAAATAATTTGTTATCAGATTCTGAGTCTGAGCTCATGGTCTGTCTCTGAGGTCTGTTTACATATGCCTCACGATATCAGTCAGTTTGAGGATCGGGTTCTCAATTCCATCAGACGAAGACCAAAATGATTTTTATTCCGTTCACAACGACTTCAATATTATAAGAGATTCGTATTTATTATAAATTGATTGATGAATAGATGAATTGAATCGCGAGATAAACAAAACGGAAAGAAAGATAAAAATAATGTAAAGTCTTTTTGACTGAAGAAAAAGACATCGAAATGGAAATGATTGATGTCTTACACCAATCACTACAACAAACGGCTCAATAGATTCCTCGATAAGACTTTTGATAAACTTTTTCCTCCACTGAATCAAAACTCATTAATTAATTAAATGTCAGCCAAACTCATGATTTATAATTTGTTTCTATGCCTTCATATTTCACATTAAATGCTATATTAATGAATTGCAAGATTCAATCAAACCGATGAGGCAGACAAGAATAATTGATCATGCTCCTTTTCCTTGTCCTACAAATGTCTTCACTACATTTCTAAATATTTTCCTGAAACTCAAGTCACGAGAAAATAGACGACTTTTAATCGCACTTAAGATAATTATATTCAAAGATGTGCAAGATTCTTATAAAGTTATCATGGTTCCAAGATAAAATTCGAGGCAATTTGTTAAAAATCCATCAAGTTACACTAGTTTAAAAGTTCCCTATGCAAGGTTTCTCTTTTAATTGAATCCCTGGTTGAAAATCGGAAATAATCTAAGCAATGACCTTGCTCATCTCTGATCCAAAGCAAGAAAATGTGAAACACATTAATCGGTAGCGAAAATCAATTTGTGATTTCCGTTTAGTCGAAAATAAATGACATTTTAAGGGAAAAGATTTCTCGACTAAAATATTAATATATTCCTCAGTCTATAGATATGAGAAGAGAGAGGCCAACAAATATTTAATAATAAGCGTTGAAAATGTCATGGATTATAACAAGGAGTGCGTGCAGTAAACAATTTGTGATAAATACTTATCCCTCTCTTCGGTGAATAGTCTCCCGAAAAAGTGATTGTATTTATATCTTAAGCGTCTGAACAGAAATATTTTGAATGCTTTTCCTTATTATTTCTCTGTCTCTCTATCAGAGAGTTGGAGAATATTTTCCAATAGGGATAGGGCTCAGACTCTTCGGAAGGATAGGCCTTCATGTTTATCATTTCACTCTTTCCTCTTCTGGTGTTCCAAAAATGTCTGAACTCATCCGATTTGCTCTTGTTTTTCGTCTCATCTCTCGATCGTTAAGAAGTTGAGACAGTTTTTCACTAAACTTATGTTTTTCTCTCTGTTTTTGAAGCGAGTCCTCCAAAAAAGTGCTTAAAAGACAAAAAACAGATCCTTTTGTTTGCGGAAACTGAGTCTCAAAATATTAATAATTTATTATTGAAAACAAAATTCAAAAAACTCTATCTCTGGGTTAGGAAAACATTATTTCTCTGGTGAGATAACTATTGGCATAATTCCAAAATTTAATTAAAATTCAAGTATTAATTGAGTTAAAAATTTTAATTAATAAGTTTTGTGAAAGGTATTGATTAATGAGAGTTAAGTGATGCGCAACGAAAGGGTTGATTATTTTGTGAATTCCCTTGTGCCTAGAGCATATACAATACTCTACTCATTAAAAAGCAGCCCATCCCTTCTATGTATATGCTTTTACCTGGTTTTCAATTAGTATTTTACCTCTATTTCATAATTTAAAATCTTGGACATCCATTATTCAAATCACATGTGACGGAAAATTATCTTGTTAAAGATGTTTAAAGTATTTATCTCGTTTATTTTTAAATTCCATAGATGTTCCATGTGCAAATTTTTTCAGGCATATAAGATTGAATTGTATGTCATCGAGAAAAGCTGTTTCCAATAAATACCAAGAATATCTCAATACTAAAAAAAGGAATAAATGTTTTGAAAATAGCTTTAATTCTCAGATAAAAGTATACTTTTCTGGAGTTTAATCTTATATTCAATTATTATATTTTATCAGAAAATAAGTCAATTTTTTTCTTCTATTGAAAAAACAGTAAATTTTTCATTTGATTTATTTTTCGCAGAAAATCCTTTTGATATGAATTGAATCGCAACGAAAACTAACTGAATGTGAATGAAATGAGATTTTTTCATCTTTTACTTATTTCTTTACAATTCATCAGTACTTATGAACAGTTAAATGAGATTTCATTTTATCCTCGTTTATATTCTGAGCCTTTTTTTCATCCGCTATCATATGAGAGCCAAACACCGAAATCGCAAACATTTGATGCGAAAAATGAATTTAAGATTAATTCTTATCATTGAAACAAACGCTTGAATTCCGACTCATAATCACTTTGAACCTATAAAAGCTAGCATGATAATTTACCCAAATTGCTTATTAAAGACTGCAACTTTAACATTCACCAAGATTTAAATATCACATTAAATATATTAAAGTCAATTTGAAATTCAAATGAAAATAAGTTTCTTCTAGAATTTTTATCTTAATTACCATGTTGCATTCGGCAAACTTTTATGAATAACTAGGAATTTATTGCAATTCTGAGGCAAGTATTCACTCAGAATAATAAAAATTGGTATAAATTTGTGAGTCTTTCCATAAAAGAAGGCGTTATTAGGATTGAAATTGTGTGACAAAAATACATATTGATTACAATTTTATTCAGAGCTCTTATCCATTGCCAATAATTCAGGCGATGTTTTCCACTCATGATGTCCTGTCCCCACTTATTCTGTCCTTTTTTGTTCTGACAAATATATCACTGAAGAAGAAAAGAGGTTTTCATTTCCGAATACAATTCGATTGCATTAAAAGATATATAATTTGTTAAGAGATAACATCAAATGCCTTAACAATAGTCTTGTATTTCAATTAAACTGAATCTAAAGAATAAGAATTTTATTTAATACATATCTATATATATCTATTAACAAATATAATATACAGTAATATATTGCTTTCAAAGGGATCCGCAATTTTCTTAATGCAATTCATTTCCTTATTCTTTACGTTTGGGAGAAATTTTTTGCCTCTCTTTTGGACTCAAATTATTACTAAATTTCGTTTTTTCAGATTATTTTTTATTATTTCTCAGAAATTATTAGACTTTTTATTTGAATCTTAACTCAAAGTAATAAATTCGCGGAGAAATTGCGCTTAAAATAACCTAATTTCAATTGAACCCAGAATTGGCTCGTTTTATGGCCCAGGGATGTGCTAGGCTCATTTTCTGCTCAACTGGGTCTTTGATTTATTGACTTCTAATGCAAAAAATAAATGATTATTAATATTTGCTTTGAATTATAATCTGACCGAAACTTAATTAAGTCCTTAACTATCGGTAATATATCTATAAAAACAATATTCTGTTCAGTCATTTAGTCGTCAATCAAATGGAATGAGTTAACAAAATAACTAATTTATTGGTTTCGAAAGGAAAGGGATGGCTTTGCCATCGATTCTGTGCAAAACATGTATCAATTTCCTGAGTAATTCTAATTAAAGAAAAACCAATCGATAATTGTCTCCGTTTTTGATCGTATATTATAAACACGCAGTCATTCCGATCATTACTTGTGTGACATGATTTCCAAAAGGACACAGTTCTCTGTCCGGTGCCTTACAACTGGCCTTTTATTGGTTTGCATTTAGTTCAGACACAATACACCATTAATCAAATGTTTGGTTTTTGCATCTTATGAAAAATTGTCTAGCACTGTTTCGTATACAAAAACCACACTTTATCAAGCTAACAATAGCCAAGAATACTAGATTTCTGACCCCGTTTGCCTTCCCTGTCCACTGGCAGATAAATGAATGCAAGAATTTTTTATTTCGGAGGCAAAGCCTTTAGATGAATGGCTTTTATGTCCATTAGATATGAGTTTCTTTACATTTTTTCTTCGTTTGACTGATGTTTGCATTGGAGGCCAAAAAACTATATTTACGGCAAATGTTTTACTCATTTTGTTGGGTTGACTCCAATTTTATTGATGGCTTCCAGACTTTTACGTGATTTCTATCCAAACCCTGAACTTTGTTTCACAAATTTGTGTTTAAATTATTAATCCATTGATAAGGAGAGAGATATATGAGTGAAGACTATATTTCATAATTCTCTCTCTCTCTCTCTCTCTCTCTCTCTCTCTCTCTCTCTCTGAACTCTATTTTTGAAATTCAAAAGACTTTTCATTCATTTCCGACACATTTTTGGCGCAAAAAATATTTCCAAAGAAATTATGAATTCATTTATGAAATTCTCATATCATTAGTGAATAATTCAGAGTTTTTTGAGCGAAAAAGTAGATAAGAAATCAGATAAATCAGATGATGAACTACTAAATGCAATGACTGTCAGCGAGCAGAAAAACCAATCTAAACCAGCAAATATTATAATGCAATCCGAGGTTTTGAATGGCAACAGAAGAAGACATCCGTTTTAGATAACACATGAAATTCTTGTTGCGCTCCAAAAGAGTGAATATAGTTATCAAATGAGATGTTTCTCCAGAAATATGTTTTCAAATAAGAATAAAATCAGTTTTGCTTTGAATTTGTTTGAATGAAACGACGAAAATAGACTCTCATATCATAACCAGTGATGGCCAGAGGGAGGGTAACCACAGAGATATTTCAATAAATTACTAAATTCCTAATGGATTTGAATATATTTATAATATTTCACTCGACAATTATCCTGGTCACTGACGTTTTAAAATGGTTTAGGTGATCATCCTCGAATTTAAATGGAGAAAGCTAATTTTTAAATTCAAGAGAATGATCTGTCCAACAAAATATCAATTTATTCCAAGAGTGAAATGAAAAACCTTTTTTCAATGAAATCGAGTGGGTGTTGAAGTTTAGTTCAAATAGATATCTTGATTAGATTGTGTAACTTATTTTTAGAAAGATATAGATAGGGTTATCAGGGAAAGTATTCTATGAAATCTAGTTTTTTTAAATCCAATCAATTCTTATCAAACACTTTGGCTCTGCTTTGAGTACAAAAGACGTTAAAATTTGAAGATCTGAGTCTTTTATCTGCGAGTATTTGTTGGCTGCCGGCAACACATCAGAGCACAGCCTTAGCACAGCCTTAGCTCTGCACTAAGACCCGACTCTGCCTTCAGTGTTGGTTAGACAGTGAGTGAAAGTGATGTCTAAGAGATTGAGATTCAAGAAAATTGAATCAAATTCATTGCAAAAGTGACGGAACGAGTGTTCAACAGTCTCTCAAAGTCTTATATTGAGTAAAGACATAAGAAAATAAAGGGAACAGACTTTCAACGGAGACGACTGTGACTGAAATGTCGCACATTTTGTTCCAAAAATCCTGTTTTCCTTTGTTTTTCTCCTCCACTGTCAATATGTTAGGTTTCGCTACTTTTCTCTTCACTCATACAATGGTCTCTCTCTCTCTCTCTCTCTCTCTCTCCGGCGGAACAAAAGACTTGTGATTAATGAGAGAAATCTTATTCTGAGTTAACCCCAGAAATCAATTCTTCATTATTCATGACTTGAGTCGAGTCTTATGTACGAGAATTGATTTCTTGGTGAAGAATATTTATAATTACTTCAAAGTTGATTAAATTTTCACAAGTTTATCCAATTAGTGAGCTTGGTGGATCAAAAATAAACCCCGGGACTAAATTAATCATAATTATATTTAATTCTTTGCCAAGATAAGTTTATTCAAGCTGTTATGTAACCTAGATCTATTATTCATGGCAAAGATGCCTGGTGGTTTATATATTCCAGTTTTAATGTAAAATTTGCTTGATTCAAAAAATTCGTGATCAATAAAACTGATGAAAATCTATTCTCAAAAACCACTTTTGATTTTCCATTGAATAAAATGATAGAAAAAACTTTTCTCTCAATCTTTCGCTAAAACTAATCAAGAATTCAATCCATGAATTGAATGTTGAATTTGGAAAATATCGTGATTTTATTCAGACTAAGAAAAGGCAATAATAATAGAAATGGAAAAAAACTATTTTCAGAGTTAAAAATCAGATTCGAATTGAAAGTCATTTTTCTGACAAAACTTTTTTGAGTGAATTGAAAAACGTATTGAATTTTAAATCATTTCAATATGTTTTCAATTTTTCAAAGATGCTATTTGTGGCAAATCTATGGTATATTTTAGTGAATGACTGCTCTTTCATAGATTAAATTCAATAAATAATACAACTTGGTCATTTAAATATGAAATTCTTTCAAATTGGAGATAATAATCTAATTACCTTGATAATTTTTACTAAGATAAATTCTGTCTTAAAGCCTGTAACTAATTATTTAAAATGCAACTTGTTTGTTTTGTATTTTTCAATGAAAGAGATAATTGGAAGACTTACTCATTTGTATCTTGGTAAGAGTATTTTAGATTAAGAAAAAATAGAAAATTATTGAAATTACCTAGCTCAATTATTATTTTCAGACAGCATCTCATATAATCAAGACTGTAACTTATGATTTTATCTTTGATCTTGGTTTATAGTTTTTAAATGAATATGTATTTTGGTAACTAAGGTGAATACGGATTTTTTTTTAATTCACCAAGTTTATATTTCAAAAATGATTATTTTATATAATTTTACTAATTGTTTTAGGAATAATTTTACCTAGAATATGATATATTAATTTCAAATTTCCAATTTTAACAAGATTGAATAATGCCATAAAAACTGTAATTTATTAATTCAAAGTAATCTTGTTTAATTTATAGATTTAAAATTTCAAGCTTTTTGACCAGTGATTACATTCAGAGTATTTTCTTTTTGACACCTTGATCCTTTTATTTTAGCTTCAAAATTATTAAATTTTCAAATTATCAAGTTCAAAAATTATTTTTCACCCATTCCTGAGCACATCATAAAATTCTATGCAAACAAACAACAAAATACACGTTCAACTACTGAACCATTTTTTTTTTTGATGAAAATCAATACCAAGAATATGTAAATATGTTATTAACGGACGAAACATATCTCGAGATCTAATAAATCTTCGGTAAAAGAAAAACCTTTTCGCACAGCCTATAGGAACGGGTGAAGTGATTCCCATTTTGCTATGATATTCATCTCTGCCATCAATAAATTGATGAGAAAAAGCACTCAGTTATGTAGCCTTTCATTAAAATCTTGGTATTTATCTATTCATCGATAGTTATGAATAGTTTAGTGGAAATCCTATTAAAATATTCCGCATTTTCGGTGCATATTTCCGTTTATTGCAAGATGACCAAGGTGGGATAAAAACAAACATGATAATCTTTAAGAATAATTAATATATTTGACTCATTTCACCTTGATACAAAATATTATTTGTATTTATCCTTGTTTGAATGAGAAAAATTTAATTGATATCATCTTGCTCATTCCATGAAGTTCTTGTTTCAAAATTCAATTACTGCCTGAATTTGATTTTGAAAAATTCAAAACAGTCTGCAAATGACTGAAATAGATAACTGATTATTGAAATATTCATTGAATTCTTCATTGAATTTATTCTTTGCATAAGAAAAATGGATAAAAACAATTCCAGGAATAAAATTGATTCCAAGATTATTGGGCGGAAATTCACACGAATTCAATAATTGGTTTTCAATTGAAATTCAAGATTTGTTTTCAATTTACTTGAATTCAAGACTCAATTGTAGCTTGGTAAATTGGATTTGCACCAAGCTTAAAATTGAGAGCATATGTGGAATAACAATGAAAATCCCACTCTCTTTGAAATCTTATTTTCCAGGTATCTATTGATTGATTTTGATATGTTTTGTAATAAAACTGTCATTCGTTTAGGACTGGCTTTAGTTTATAAGAGGTATGTCCTCAATAGGGTTGTGCTGACCGTTAAAAATAAGGATTTATTGTCGGCTCCAATACTGGTATTGAAGTGAAGTGTTTTTCAATAAAAACATTTTTATATAAAAAACTTTTTTTTCAAAAGAAAATCTTATCGTAAATCTCAGGGATGTGCAAGACTTAAAAACTTAGCCAGGTCACAAATGAAAGCTTTATCCTAATGACAAAATAAAAACTACCATGATTCTTTAGCTAAAATAACAATTTCAACATGTTAAGTTATTTTATTCAGCATTTTTTTTGAGTAATTAATTTGAATTTAACCAAGATTAAAACAGATTCCGTTGGGAATTGTGGAATTTTCAAAGCTCTAAAATCAAATGATTAATTACCCTGCCCATCACCAAGTTTTCAAGTGTTCTAGGCAAAAATTCCAGCCATTCTATCGACAAAACCGGGCCTCAAATTAAGATGAATTGACTTTTCAAATACCTTTCCATTCAATCTGTTTTTGTGAACAAAAACTAAATATTTGATTAGAAATAATGAACTTCACCTCAGTTTCTATGGTGTGCTCTTAATTCTGTGCTCTCTCAGCCACGGCTCAATTCCGGTTCAATTTTCCTCTTAAACTCATTAAAATGAATTTACATTTTTCCGAACGGATTATAGTTTTGATGAATTAGTTTTCAGCAATAAATACATTATTCACTCAGAAAAGCACAGAATAATTGCTTGAATAATTTGAATTCCATTTGAAAAACAATCAAAATATTCTATCCTGATATGAGCAAGGTGGAATATCTCGAATACTCAGTTGAATATTTGCCCTAGAATGAAGTTTAACCTAGAATTTGATCTAGAAAGATTATTTATTTTTCTATGCCTCCCGTCCCCCCTGAAATTTTTCACCATGGTCACTCTGGAATATGGTTCCTTGTTATTCATCATTATTCATTTGTGTTTATCCTGGTAATTCATTATTCAAAAGAATAAATTTTAATTTTTTGTCGTAAAATATTTTATCATTAATTCAATTGTGATTGATCTTGGTGATCCATCTTTGAAATACTTGATTCCTATAAATTATTGATAAACTTTGATAGATATTAAATACAGGAAATTGGCTTTACTTCAAATACTGTCCCAATATTTGACATATGAGTCACTTATTCTTAATGATTACCACCGAAGAAGATATGATAGAAAAAGAACTCAAGAATTGTTTGGAGGACTAAATCCGATTAGTCTTTCGCTTCTCTATTGTGCTGGATATTTGTGCTGAGCATTTGCGAGATTTATATTTGGATACGTCATTCAAGGATGTTTTAGCGTCAAACTGGACAGGGTTAAATAAATCTACATAGCTCAGTTTTGAATATATTTCTATGTAGACTAAAAACTATTACACTTGAAATTTTGTTCTAGGTAATCTATTTTCAATTCCACAATATAGAATTCAGTGAAATGGGGGATTTATCTTGCTAAATTAATCAAGATAAAGATTATATGTTTGGAATCTCCCCACCTCTGTACTCATTAAATATATAAGGGATAGGGATAAGGGAAAGGGCTAACGAATTACATGAATATTAGTGAGGTATTAGTTGTGAGAGAGTACGGTGCGATCAGTCTTGTGTTGGTTGAGAGGACGGGCACTACATATGGATTTATTCTGTGCTCTGTATTCACGCAAACATCTGTCAGAACATAATTCTTGTCTATTATTTCAAATAAATTAATTCAAAATTTGATTTCAATATTTCATAGCAATTACTCTAAGCTTTTAGGGAACGGAATATTAACTAGGCACAAAATGAGTTCTACTCAATTTAGTTCCATTTGCATTGCTAATTATTAAATAATCTTGCCCAATTTATCATGATTAAATTCAATTTAAACTTTCCATTTAATTTTTAACTTGTTAATTGAGTAGGCTCACTTAAATTTTCATTTAATACTTTTTAACAGGGTTAATTTTTCATGTTTCAAGTGGTTTAAATCTACTTGATGAATAAATAAATTGCTCTTGATAAAATATCACTTATAAATTGATGCTAGCTAATTTTCCTGTTAATTCTCAGCGGAAAACTCATCAACTATAGAATAACCTTGGTTATTTCCAATTTGTACTTGTTATTTTCTATAAGAAAACGAATTAAGCCATCAAACATTTGAGTGAAAGAAATGAAAATCCATTTTCTGGATACAAATTCAAGACATGATTAGTAGTGTTGGAGAAAAACATTGCTTCAGATCACGAGTTCAGACGTGAAATGTTTGGCTAATTATCGGCGAAAATCTTTCATCTCTTATATGAATGACATTTAATTTATATAAATATTTATAGACTTTTACTTTCTGTCAGTTTGTTAGCGGAGGAACGGCTAATAGAAAGGGAGGAGAGAGAGAGAGAGAGAGAGAGAGAGAGAGAGAGAGAGAGAGAACCGCTTTTCCAATGAAACGAAAAGTTTTGAAAAATCAGTAAAAATATTATTCCTGTCCTTTCAGTTGTCAGTCAGTAATAGAATTGTGAACAGAATAATAATCCGGTCCGTTATGTTGAACAACAGGTACAGTTTTGTTGTGCAAAAATTAATTCTGTGCCAAAACACATAATCTGTTGTCATTCTGTGCGACAACAGTATTGTCTTCGAAATGGAAAACAATTACAAACGATTTGATTGAATCAAATGATTATTATTTTAATGAAAATCACATTTGAATTAATGGATAACAACAGGAGTTTCCTCAGCACTGAATAAATCCCTTATTAATTGTGTCGAGGTATTTGAATCACAGCTTACAAAATAACAAGTTTAAACTTCATTTATAACAAATTTTATCATTGTCAATAGAAGCCAAGAAGGAATTACTCATTTTCATTAAAATTCCAAAACTAGATGACCCGGAATTAAGCCCACGATTACTAATTTCGTGGTATTCCTCTACAAAAGATGCGAATTCAATGATAATAATTTGTATTCTTGCAAGATCCTAATCTATCAAAAGTAATTGCAATATAATTCCTAACATGATTAACCTAGAGTACGTGACAAGTGAACGCTCTTCAATGCAGCTAGGGGCATTAAGTGCACATGGCCCCTTACACTAATGGACATGGAGTGAGAACGGCAAATAAATCGAATCAGGCACAATTAATTATTCAAGATTCGAATTTCGGTCATTAGCCAAATAGATTGGCTGTTATTCCCATAGAATTCTATTGTATTTCTATTATTTATTTTTATTTCCAGAGCCGAGACGTGAATGCAATCCAAACGCACAGAATATTCTTAAGGAATACTTCTTATATCTAATTGTCGGCTGTGCTCAGGGGAAGGGATAAACAAATTTAGCCCTGATTTTAGTGCTAAATGTATCTGTACTTGCAAGTTTGATATCTATTTCCCAAAGGTAACGGTCTCAATATAGCCGGAAATGACGCCATATTTAAATATGGCGTCAATTTAAACGGAAATACATGAAGTTCTCCGCCATATATAAAAATGGCGGCCAAAAAACTTTGTTCATGATAAAACTTCATTTGGAATTTAATGAATGACTCTCATTACACAATTCAACCTTGCTCATTCCTGCATATAATTCGATAAATTTGTTCCAAGAATAAGCTTATGATAGAATTCTAGCGAATTCTCGAGAAGATCATGTTTACTCTCTTTTCCAGGTCATTTTGAATGAATCATTTAATTACTTATTTCGTTATTAGTTTTAATCCATAGAAAGTTCTCTTCGTTTAGTTTTTCAAACTATTGGTAATTAAGAGTATTTCAGTTGAAAATTAAATGAGTAATGAAATGGTTTTCTTGGAAAAAAAATCTTCAGAATCTAATCTAGTTATAAGTCGATGTAATCTTGACTAATAGAAAATTCTTGCTTTTAATTAGCATTCACTTGATTCTAATTGGTAATTTCTGCTTGGCACAGTCAAACACTGTCATGAAATAATATATAGAGTAATCTATTTTTACCTTGCTTACACAAATTATCGGTTGAAGTTCATAAAGTTTCATTTAAGATAAAATTATCATAAGAATTATACCTAGTTAGACCATTTCCAGTTCTGCTTTGATGAGATAGTTATCGAGTACATCAAGTTTTATGTTATTACCTTGTTAAATCTTGTTATATTTTAGTGTATATTTCAGTGTATTGAAAGAATTTTTAGTATTATTTGTTCTAGATCAGTTTTGGAAGCAGAGAAATTTAGAGCTTAGTCATGTGAGGAAGGAAAGAAGCTCAACAAATATTTAATCAAGGTGTCTGACAAGTTTTTTAATTTAAACGTGCAAATATTTATATATTGTCAATCAGGATTGATAGATGAGATAGAGGAGAGAAATCTAATATGAGCAGTGTCACTTACGTTGACGGGTGACGACGTATGGGTCGTCACTCTGGACCACATCAATGATGGGCTCGACTTTAAACTTATTCGACTCATTCTGGTTGTGAACAGCGATGGCATACCTGAAAGCGGTCTGTATTTCATCGTTTCCTTCAGCGAATATCGCCCCTAAAGGGTAAGGGATGAGAGAGTGAGAGATGAATGGGAGTGAGCCATGAGAGAGGAAATTGTATCCATCAAAAAGTGGGAATTTTTCATATTTTCCATTATAACATATCCCATATTTTTAGCGAAAAATTACTTTCCAGGAGTATATAGTTTGGTATTTATTTGCCCCATTGAATCACCTTGTACAAAAAACTATAATGAATTTTGATAGTTTAAGATTCAAGCACATAGTCATCAAGGTTATTCTTTAGTAAAATTATTAATTATTGAGTTAATTGAGCAAGATTTTTTTGAAATATAAAATAATTGCGATATTCTATTGTTTAAAGCTCTTGGAAGTCATGAAAAAAATAATTTGAATTCTTGTTCTCATTTAGAAAAAGAAATAGTTCGACAGAGAATTGAATTTCTCTTTCGTAGGCTTTCCTCTCTCTGTCTGAAGGAACGGATAATTCTTATCTCAATTGTAATTAATATAAATCATAAGATATTTCTATTTAAAGAAAATGAAATCCATTTTTCAGTATTTAATTCGAGTTTTCTTTTGTTTAATTTTCATTCATTTGATTTCAGTTTTTGTTTTTGAAATCATTTTTTTAGGAAATTATTTAAATTAATTTTTTTTTAATCTTTTCCGCTAATGTTTCCCTAAGAAAAAAATGTGCATGTTACTTTTTATCAAATTAATCTTGTTGTTTTTCAAGCTGTAATTTATTTATCTGAATCATTTGAGTTTTAAAAGCTATCTTGGTTAAAAATATTTGGACTATTGTCATCTGTTTGTCTAGATTATTTTTTCCTGGTATAAAAATTTTACCAAGCTAACATAATTTATTTTGAATTAATCAGGTTAGTTTAGAAGTTGTAACTTAATGTACTTGGCCATTTGAGTTTTAAAAGTCATCAGGATTGAAATTATTGGAAGAATTGTCCCAAATCTTATTTTTATGGCCCCAAAGGTTTTTACCTTGTTCAAATAACTTATATCTTTAAAATTATCTAGATCAAAAAGACTTACCTATCGGTATTTTATCAAAAACAGATTTACCAAAAACTGTACTTGGTACGAAAGCAATAATTACAAGAATACATTTAACAAATATTAAAAACTTGGAGTAAAAATATAATTTGTTCTTGAACATTTTTTAGCATTTATTGCTTGATATACAAATTGCTGGATAAGTTTTCTGAGCAAAAATTCAGAAATGTTTTAAAGATTTATAAACTTTTTCATTATATTCATGAGAATAGAGTATAGACTTATATCAAGATAGAAATTATTAGCAAACTTTGCTAGTTTAGAATTACAGAGACACTGGAAATGGATAAAACAGCAGCCAACTAATGGCCAATTATATTGAGACAACTGTCCACTGATTGCACAGAATAACAGCACAGACTGTTTGTACTATTAGACGAATAGATGTATTGAATGTCTATTAAAGTCGTACTTCAGATGATATAAGTCTTTAAGTCAGAAGTGTTTTCTCTCATAGACTCAGACATAGAGAGTGAAGAAGAATATTCTGTTCACTTATTCTGAGCGCTTCTGAAGAGTATTCTGTTTCGCAGTCGTGTTATGAGTGGGAGAGAGAGGAGTGAGTGCTCTCTATAACCACTGTTTATAGTTTTCTATCTCCAGAAGTGAAACATCACTTTTCCTGCAAACTCTTATCATATGGTGTGTGTGCTGTTAGGGCTTTCCATATGTATGTTGTGCTGAGTTTTACTGCTCAACTCCGTCGACAACACAATTACTCTCTCCCTCTCCCTCCCGGTCTCTCTCCACCCGGTCTCTCTCTCTCTCTCTCTCTCTCTCTCTCTCTCTAAAAAAGACAAATAAGCAAGGACGGTAATTTAGTATTTCAAAGTAACAAGGTAAATCCTAGATAAAAATGAAATAATTTCTACCTAGATTAGGAAATTATGCTTTCAATAGAATTAAACAAGATCAATTTAAAAATGAAGAGAAGGAGAACAGACTAACCCATTGATTATTATTATAATTTATTAACAATATTTAACCAGTTCCTTTGATTAAGCTTGGTAAAGTTTTACAGTTTTCAGTATAAATTACTTTCCAAGGTAAGTTTGAAATTAAAAGTAATGTAAAAGTAGACTAAAAACCCAAAATACTAATTATCAATGTAACCTAGTTTATTTAAATTGTTTATGCTAAGCTCAACAGTTCGCAAAATATCTTGCTCATCAATAATTGTATCTATCTAATTTTGTTTAAAAATATCATAGTTAACTTGCAAAAAGGGAAACATAACTTATACTAACCAATTATTTTATTCGCATATTTATCAAGTTTTTTGATAAAATCTTGTTATCTTTTAGAGTTTTTAAATTAGCTTGCTCATTTAAAAATTAGTTCTCAATTTGTTTCAATAATTAGATATTAATTACAACAAAACATTTCTTCAAATTAGAAGAAAAGCTTTTGATTTAATTCATATTCTCTTCTCTTATTCTGTGCTCTCATTCAGTTATGTTTATTCCCTTCTGTATGCCTTTCCCCTCAGTTGACTCACTCCTCCCTATCCTCTCCAATAATACAAATATAATTCACTTAAGTTATGACAGATTTTTTTGTGTGTCAATGATTCGGATGAAAAAACTATTCCTTTTATACGATAAATAGATTTTTGATTCGCAACAAACCATACGTTCCGACCCTTCCTCGGCTCAGGTGTAGGCTGACCAGATCTACTTGATTATCAAGTATTCTACTTGATTTAGGGGTCGGAAAGGGCCTACTTGATTAGATGA